>VUQR01036750.1:29303-59404 GCA_015108515.1 Hemichromis elongatus
TGAGGTCTTCTGCCGCTCTTACAACACTGGCCTCCAACTCCTAAAGAGAATCCCTAAATTTAGCAAATATTAACTGCAGGCTGGCTAGCTACGATGGATTGGCTAATGTTAGCATTTTACCACAACTTCACCAAATGTAGCTAAAAAAACTAAACTTATGTACAGTCCAGTGGAATAGCAAAGAAAGATAACGAAAAAGATAGCAGAAAGATGGCAGCTTGATCGATACTAGCATGGGCCTCTATAATGTATGCAAATACATGTGGGTTGGAATCCTCGGCCCCGCATGCCAAACCAGTGCCAGCAGATTGACGCTGAAAAAAAAATGCATTGAAACTGAAAAACAAAACAAAAAAACAATTGTAAGCGAAAACAAAACATGTACAGTTTTAATTAATCATTTTTCAATATTTTTTTTCACCTTCAATACAAGATCTTTCAGTACATTTATTTCACTTACAATACTTTTTTCAGTTTTAGTATTTATTTCATTTTCATTGTAACATGGCATTGTTCTAGCTCCATTTGTGTTAGGTAGGAGTTTGTTTTAGATTTCGATTAACTTAATTTTTATAGTGCTAATGAATACAAGAATGCAGTCAAAAAATTAAAAATATGTAAAATTCTATACTTTAGGGAAGTTTGTTTGTGACACATTGTTTTCCACAAAAGTTTTCACAAATTTTCACTGTTGTAAAAATTTGGGGTTTTGCATTATTTCAAAATTTAGAGTTAATTGGTTGAAATATCTGAATCAAACCCCTCAAATTCTGAGATAGGAACATGAAAGCAACCATTACTACCCTGCAGCAGAGGTTGTTGTTGACATCGCAAAAAAGTTCCAAGCGACAAAAAAGCTGCTGGACAATTTGAGAGTTTTTCAGTTCAACAGAGATTTACAGCTATCAATTTTCGTTTTTTCGGTGGCAGAAACAAACTTCATTAGAGCTGAACATTTTTAGTTTTTGGGGGATGCTTATGACAGTGTTCTGCCCGACAGCGGACGGATAGTAGTTTGGTAAAGTGTGAAATAAGTCTACAGTGTAGGCATACGAAAAAGAAAAAGATCAAAAAAACAAGAGTGACAGATATTTTGGCAAAGTCATGATTACAAACACAGTTTTCAATCAAACAAAAAAGAAGTGCTGAGCTTGGTTTGCGAAGTCGAAGGTCGGGCTATTACTGAAATACAAATAGAAGTTGACGGTTTCCTCAAGGTTTTATTTCGACGACGACGCCTCCTCTTCTTCTGTATTTCACAGTGGCTTGACTCAGGAGGAAAGCGGGCTCCATGATGACAACTTTAAGCCTCTTAGGATGACAAATCTACTGCAGACTCTTTCAGTCATGGGACTGTGACAAGATTGACGATCTTATCTTGAGCCATGCCTATTGAGATTGTCTGTTAAACCTAGTTAAACCCAGTAACAAACCAGCAACGTCTCTGCCAGTATTTCAACTTAGTGATGTTTACATGCATCTTTTGGAGATTTTCTCCAATTAAGTTGCCACCAGGATGAAAGTTTGGGCAGAGAAAGAGAAATGCTTTTATTGTCAAGGTTGCTGTGGAGATTGATAGATTAGCAGAGATGCAGACTGCCAATGGATGCAGTGCCATAGCTATACTATGCAGTGCTGGAGGTTGTAGAAAAAGTGAGTTACTCAGTACTGCTATTGTCGTGGCCATGGCAGCATCTAGACCTAATTGCCTTTCTTCTCTTCTCCTTTTATTCTTTCTCTCTTTTTTTAAGAAGGTGCATCCTCCATTATCTCTGGCTAAGACTTTAAACAATGCACTGGATCTCCTTCATCTCAGCCATCAGCTGTGTAGCTCTAGTAGAACTAGTGTCCTTTATCACTAGTGCTACATGTTACAACTCTCATATGCATGCTTTCATCTCTCATCTCCTCTCCTGGTGACCAGTCAGTCTCAGTCTGTTAGACTCTCTCCACTGGCTGGCTTTTGGAGTCAATCTTTACTCATTGGGCTTCTCTCCTAGCTGGTAAACTCTACTGAAATACTCTAGCTGCCTGCTTATTGGTTGCCTAATGTTGCTCAAGACTTTAATAGCTTATTGAAAGACACTGGCCTTTTGGTATTCTATACACACAACCGGGTTGTCTGAGTGGGTTCTCCTGAGTACAACAGAAGCCTGCATCTTTGTTTTTTTGTTTTTTTTTGACAATAGGACTGTATGCCTTGAATATTTAGAGAAAGTTTTCGATTAAATGTTCATTCTCATGAGGTTTCCTCAGTATCTAAAGTATTCGGATTCCCCTGCTCAAGCAACTCAAATCAACAACTCAGTTTCCCAAAAAAGTTTTTTCAGGAATTTCTTTCAGTATTTATAGCCAGGGCACAAAAGCCCACATCTCGATAATCTTATTGTCCAACTCAAGTGTCCTGTTATAAAGCATAAAAATGATTTATATAGTGAAGTATCAGTCATTCATTCACCTTTATACTTACTTGTTCAGCAGAAACATCAGAGCATGCCTTCTCTCCATTCTGTGTGGGAGCACTTCTCTGTTGCACTTGTGAATTGCTTTTTCATGCAGTCTACCTCAAAAACCCAGGCTTCAGTCAACGTAGATGGACCATTGTGTCATTTTGATCGATTTTTAAGAAATTTTTGAAAACCCATTGCTGTGAGTCAGTGGAGGTCAGACATAAAGAGGGGGTTACTTTTACAGAATTTTGCCTTTATATTTATCATTTTTATTTGAGTCTAGACACTTTTGCTGAAGACAAGCAGTAAAATATTCTCCTTTCCGTTTCAGTGAGGACTGATGAACCGCTCTGCCCTTGCTGAGGGGCATTGCAGAAAGGATTAACTAAAGTTAATAAAAGTCAACCTTGGCCTTAAGAAAGTGATATTAGGGTCAACGGGGTGCTGCTAACCTCAGGCAGTTGGCTCTTAGTGTTAATTTGGATACAGTTTATATTCAAATGTATAAATTCATAACATTAGAAAACCAGTGGAGAAAAACCCCCATGAACAAATGTATGGCTCTGGAATCCTTGTCAATGATGATTTTAAAATGAGCTCTGTCAGCAGAAAAAAAGTGTCCATGTTTAGTAAATCCTGGGACACATGCAGTAAAATCCTATGCAGACTCGTTTTTTTTTGTTTTTTTTTTTAAACCAAGCCTTTCTCAAACAGTAAATAATGTCTCATTTTGACAGGAGAATTTCTCCATATTTATTCTTCTAATAAGTGATTGAATATAAGATTGAATATAAATTGAAAACAATAATAACTGGCTGCAAAGATTGTGCTGTAGATTAAATCTTAAATGAAGAAACTGGGCAGTTATCTTTACCCCACTGGCTGGAACCCTTTTTGCATGAAGTTTGCATGGTATCTCTGTAGGTAGCTGTAGCTTAGGTGGTAGAGCAGGTTACCTATTAATTGGAAGGTTGCTGGTTTGATCCTAGTCTGCATGCCAAATATCCTTGGGCAAGATACAAACCCCAGTGTGAATGTGCGTATAAATGTTATTTCGACAGCACTAAAAAACTTAGAAAAGTGCTTGTGTGAATGAACTAGTTGTGTAAAGCACTTTGAGTGCTCAGATAGAGTAGAAAAGTGCTATATAATAACCAGTCCATTTACCTGGGTTGTTTCCTTTCAGGTGTCTGTGGTCTCCCTTGCAAATTGGTTCAAGAACATATTATCTGGGAGGCACTCACATCAAAATCAGCCAGTTGTGCTATTTTGGGGGTCTAACCAGAAAGCCTTTAGTATGTTTGGTGAAGTGTCTTGGACATGTCCTAGTGATAAAAGACCCCTGCAGGAGACCAGGACATGCTGGAGCGAAGAACTGGAGTAGGTTGTTGAGGAGAAAGAGGTCTAGACATGTCTGCTTAGACTGTTGCGCTGGACCAGGGGTCTTGAACTCCAGCCATCGAGGGCCAGTGTCCTGCAGGTTTTAGATCCAACACAGCTGATTTAAATGACTAACTTACCTCTTCAACATGTCTTGAAGTTCTCCAGAGGCCTGGTAATGAACTAATCATTTGATACAGGTGTGTTGACTCAGGGTGATATGTAAAAACTGCAGGGACACTGGCTCTCGAGGCCTGGAGTTTAAGACCCCTGTCCTAG
This sequence comes from Hemichromis elongatus, assembly GCA_015108515.1. Lineage (NCBI taxonomy): Eukaryota > Metazoa > Chordata > Actinopteri > Cichliformes > Cichlidae > Hemichromis > Hemichromis elongatus. The sequence continues at coordinate 33,413 of VUQR01036750.1, forward strand.
AAAGTGGCAAAACATGGCTAGGAAAACAAATTCTAAAACGTGCCTTTTTATTTTGTCGTCATGAGTTTGAGAGATGTTTGTTGTGAATAATTGAATTCATTCAGAAATAAATTACACTGTGCAACAAGTGATGAGGTCAGACTACTTTCTGGAGCAAAGCTCACTGTGTTTAAAATTGTTTAATAAGGATCCACGAGTTGTATCAGCCTTTTCAAACAGTGTTTTATAGTAGGGCACACTCAGTGCTGGTTTAGATCCTTTTGTTCGATATGTTGACAATAAGAAAAAAAAAGAATTAATATTGATAATAGGCATGGGAGAGTAACAAACACATCACCACAATTGAAGAAAGCCGCTGTCATCTCCAGGCTCTACCACCAAATCAACCACAGACAAACAGATCAATAGCACCAACTTGTTAAAAGGTCACTGTGGTGAAAACACCTCTGAGGAGTCGTGAAATTAGACATGAAGTTAAAAAGGCCATCAAACATCACGCTTCATGGCTGTTTACCTCCCAGTTGTTTATAATAAGCAGTTTTTGAACCAAGATTTCAGCAGCATAAAGGCATTTTTGTTAATACCCTGGAACCTTATACCCTCCACGGTCTCCTTTAAAAGAGCCTGCATGCAATGCACAGATTATACATGAATCAGAGATTGCCACTTACTCATCTTTCCTTAGCTCAAGCACATATTTACTGACAGATAATGCAAACAATAATTCATGGGTAAACATCTTGGTTTACAGTGATTTCTAGAGCGTTTTATCCTTTGTTAACAGAATGCAGAGGGGGTGGAATATTTTTTCCAGCTCTGTTGGCTGTTGCTGCGTGCGTAGAAAGTGCGATCATTTCTATTGTTCCCAGTGAATGGCATCGTCTCTCCTTTGTGACCTGATTTGGCACCACCCCTGTCGAAAAACGCGCCCCAAACACAGAGGTGGTAATGCTCGTGCCATGGAGGGTCTCTTTGTTAAGCCTGTGGGAGTTTGATTTGCCACGGGGAGGAAGACGCAAGCTTTCCACGGGGAACGAGGCCTCGTTTTGCTTGCCCTTATTGCAAAGCATAAGCTGCAAACAGAGCCGGAGGGAATTGAGGAGGTCAGGCAGCCTGATCAATACGCACATTTTCTCGCTAACCATGTTGAATATGTATGGGAGTGTTCTGCCATGCGGCATCTATTTCCCTCTTTATTTCCTACTTGAATGACAGTTTTGATGGCGTGCCCTGGCAACAGTATCATATCCTTCAAAAGTGGCTCAATTTGGAAGGGAGCTACAGTATGAAACACCTAAATCACATGCTCTACAGTAGCAGAAGTAAGTATATAGAGTTAGATGCTTGGAAATAATCTTAGACCTCAAAGTATTTCAATATATTCATATTTTGTGATAGTTTCAGGGTTTTTTTTTTAATGTTTTTCTTCTTTTTTTAATGATATGGAATAATCATGTCTGAAATAACTAAATACAGATAAATTCTGCCAGTTCATATGTTTCCTCAACCCTGTATAACAGGAAATCAATCAGTGCACTACCTGCCTCTGGTTCCACAGAAAGCATTTGTATTTTACCTCAGGATTCTGCCACATCTGAACAAGAAATTAAAGCATTATGGGAATGCTGGCGTTTTTTCTTTACTCACCTCCACATTTAATTTTTAGTTATCATTAATTTCTGGCTCTTTCTCCACAGTGTCTAATAATCTGTTTCCTTCCTGTCAATCCAGATGACTGTCACTTCCTGTAACTGGTCCTGCCGGAAATTTCTTCCTGTTAAAAGGGAGATTTTCTTTCCCACTGTTGCCAAGTACATGCTCACAGGGGGTAAATTGATTTTTGGGGTTTTCCCTTCAATATGACAAGTAACATGCCCTGCTGTTGGTTACTACTTTCAGAATTTGAGAGTGGACATGACAGAATGGCCTACTTGCAGTCCTGACATCGACCACAATCTGCTTGAGTGTGCTGTTTGTGCCAGAGTGACCAAAACAACCACAATGACTGACTTGCGTTCGATTCTGGTTGAACAATAGAGTTCCATTATACAGTAGCGTGTGTTTAAGCTGGTGACCAGCCTGAGGAGGTGCTAGGCTGTTGTGGCTGTGTATTTCTCTGCCATATATTATTAAAGCCCCTGTTTGTTAAATTCATACGTTAAATTGCTACTACACAAGAGTCAATAGCAGAATAAGATATTTGGCATTTTCAGTGAAGATTTTGCAAGCTCTTCATGGGCGCAACCCACATACTCAACTCTGCTCTGCTGCTCAACCTACAAATGTGAGGATTAAACAGGCGTTCCAACAGTATAAGATTTTTTTGCCAAGAAATATTGTTACAAAAAATAAATAATTTACCAAACAAAAATTTTCTGATTTTCCTGCTAAGTTTATTTCATTTTTAATGTGATGGGGGAAAAAAAATTGCACACTGTGGTATGGTGAACATCTTTCAGTTTACAATCTAAAAAAAAAAAAAAATACTGGTAGTAGAATCTCACCTCAAAAAGTATTGGAAGTATTAGTTTTATTTCTCTCTTTCAGAATTCGACAAGTGAATGGTTTCGTTGTTGTAGTTATTTTTTACAGAAATGCATTTGTGACTGTTAGAGTGCCTATAATTCATTATTAAACTCAGAAACTCAGTTTTATAATAACTGAAATATAAAACCCAAGAGCCAGCACGGGTCACTGTGAGAATTTCTGTGGTTTGTCTGCAAGTTCAGCTATGTAACATTTGCCATCTGTCTGATTAAAAACTAAAAGCTGAATTTATCTATGAAAAAAAAGAAAAATGAAGATAGATGCAGACTTTCCACTTACACAACCCAATCTAAGTGGATCTCCCAGATGAACTCGTTTTAAATATTTGCACCTATGAGAATAAAACAGATAAAAGTTAGGGGTTGCTGTACCATGTTTATAACTGTTTTTGGCGGAGTTAAGAAATGCAAAGTTGAAAGATCTCTAGAAACATAACTTTCTTGGAGTAAACTCCACCCATCCATCTATCCATCCTCTTATGCCATTCAGACCTGCGGGCATGTGGACAGGTTTCCAGGCCTAAAAGTAGGAGTTTGAAGGCAAACATTCACACTCACATTGTCCATGTTATTATAACCCATTAACCTGACATGCATGTGTTTGAACTGTTGGGGGAAATGTAGAGAACCCATGCAGAATGGGGAGAACATGCAGACTGCAAACAGAAAGGTCCCGTAGCATTAAACCCGGGATCTTTCTGCTTTGACTTGACAGTCTTAACTGCAACGATTAGCAGTAAGCTAGTAATTTAACTGAGAGAAATGTCTCCATTTATCTATATTTCCTTTATGGGGCTGTAAATCACGTCTCCCTTTCACGCTTTTAATTGGTCCAAAATGCCACTTCTCACATTCTTACCACAACCTGTAAGTTGAAGCATATGCGGATTGCTCTGGCCTCTCTTCACTGGCTTCCCGTACGTTTTAAGATTGATTTTAAGATTTTATTGTATGTTTTTAAATCCCTTAATGGGTTGGCACCATCATATCATGCTTAAATCTTTATGTTCTTTCAAGGTTAGAGATCTGCAGTCCAAGTACTCCATGTCCCAAAGACAACACTTAAGAATGGGGGGATCGAGTTTTCTCTACCATAGCCAATAAACTATATAATGAAAACCCCCATGTTAGGTTGGACCCACCTTGCATCTTTTTACAGTACACCTTCAAACTAATTTGTATTCTTTGGCTTTCAACCTGGAGTAAGAGCTAAGCTATTTATATTAAATATTCATTTATTTGCATGTGCATTTGTGTATGTATAGCTCTTATTTATTAATTTTTTTTCTGTTTCATGTGCAGCAATTTGGTTAATTTTGTTGTTTTCAATGCACTTTACAAATAAACTTTAACTGGATACATTATCCCTGCAACATTTTGTGTAAATCACAGGTTCTGACTCTTTTGGAAGACAGCTAGGCGATGGGATAACTTTTATCCATTAAAATGAACAGATGGAACGCAATTGGTGATTTCAGATTCTCACCTTTGTGAGCTGAATGGATTCACAGATGCCTCGTACTCTCTGCTTTCATTAACATTAGATGATTCCAACTGTTTGCTTGGAGTTCATGCATTCATCATACTGCAGTTGGTGATGTGTTTGCAGATGATTAACTCTTGGTTAACACTGTTCGACCTACATTTAAAATGTTTCTAAACAACAAATGAAAATCTACTTCAGGGGACACGCTCTTCATCTTCTGCATGTTCTATATCACATCACAATGTTTGTTTAATCCTGGGAAGCCAAATTAGCGATCAAGATTAAGACTCGATCAGTTGTGCAGCCCTATAAGGTGTTCCACTAAATGTAATGTTACACTGGTTACCAAGGTAAGCCTGCTAAATAATTTGGAGATACAATGAAGGAAATCTGTGATACGAACTGAGCATAATAACACACGTTTATTGTGTCCCTTGTTGTTATTTAACCCAGCTCATATCACAGCCCCAGGAGATGCATCTTTAATGCATGAAAGTCTTAGTGTAATGTGAGAAAGATAACAATAAATTTGATGTTTGGCAAAAATTACGAATTCTCTATGTGAAAAAAAGTGATTCAAGGGGATTCAAGATGTAAACTCCTCCTTGACTGTCTGCTCCCCTGAGACTATTTCTCTCTTGGCATTTAAAAAAAAAACAAAAAAAACAATCAACCTGTGGGAAACTTTCAAAATATCACTGGCTTTAAAAAGAAAACACCCTTAAGCTCTCACAGTGTTGTGTGCAGCACAGACCTCATTCTGCAAGTCTTTGTCATTTTCATATCTTCCGACTGCGCCTCTGGCTTTTTAATAATTGAATTAATTATATTGACATTGTAGAGTATCCTCCTCTAATTGTAATAGGCTTGCTGAGACGATAAGAGCGTCTGTCAGGCTGTGAGTCAGAGCTGCTCACCTAGAACCCCTCAGGTCTCTCTCTGACATGTATGAATAAGACAAATGAGCCCAGCAGTACTATCTGAAAATGAATTGTGTGTGCACGGGTACACAGTATGTGCTTCCAAAGGCCTGTTTTTCGTCCGAACTTCCTGTGACCCGTGTGAATATAAACAATATTCTGTTTATTATTCCTATATTCATTCCTTATGCAAAGCTTCGCCATCTGCTGTATTACGCCGCGCCTCCCCAAAGACAGCAAACAGACTATCTGTAATCTGCAAATGACCTACCAACTGTTTTTCCAGCTTTATGAGATACTGTAAAGAGTTGTCATTATATAAAATAAAATTATAAAATGTTTATTCAGATCGTAATTGTTGTGCTTCACCTTGTACCTCCACCTTTAGATTTATATCTTTAACACTTGGTCCATTTTTCTTTTAATTTTCAATTTTGTAAGTTCATTTTTATGCCTACCAATGTTACTTTGTATATTCTCAGAACTCATCAGAAAGTAAAAGATTTGCTTTGAGTGGTGATAATAGAGATGGCATAAGTGGAAACACAGTTGTCTGGCAATCAATACCAGTATATATATATATATATATAAATTATCATTTTGCCATTCAAACTTTGCTGCAAATAGTTGGATGGATTGTCTGTGAAGGTTCTCAGTCATCCAGGTCAACATAGTCTAAGAAGTCCAGACGCCTTTTCCTTACAGCTCCTTAGAGTTGGATGGATTCTTTTTCAAGCAACCACATCCTTGTAGGTGTTTTACATGGTGTCAATTTGGTGAGGTAACCTGGATACACTCCTTCGCGTGCCTTCTAAATGGGCCTCCCACAAGCTGGATTGGTTTAATGGGCAATGCTTATGTAGTACACGGTCAAGCTGTCCCCACAGCATCTCAATAGGGAGGTTAATGTCTACCATTGTGCTTTACGTTTTACCACTGGCTGTGGAAATTTTGTACATCAATGTTCTTTGTATCCTGCTGCTTAGTGGCTGTCTCTATGCCTGCAGACTTTCCTGTTGGTTGGCACTTCTATATAAACCTGCTTTGGCCAGTTCCTTCTTATCTGTGTACATAACCAGGTCTTTTCATGCAGTATTTCACAAATGTGTATATTGCCACTGTTTAAGGGAATAATTGAGCCAAAATGTTCAAATTTAGGTTTATGACTTCATCGGACCTGTTGCCACAATTTTCAGTCCAGTTCTTTTGTAATTTGGCATAGCTCAGCCTTTCCACCCTCTTTCCCTTCCTTAACAATCCCTTCTTGGCAGCACCCTTTAACTGAGACCATTTCCGATAAGTCTGTTGAGATGGGTCAGCTGAAGGATTGGGTATAGCGTTGCTGATTGTTTTTTTTTTAAAATGTATTTATAAAGGACTTTCAGATACTGTTCATTTGCAATGAGTTGCTTTGGATTTTTTTTTTTTTTTAGGTCTGACGCTTCTTCTGTTTTTTTCAGTTTCTTTCAACTTTACAGGGTCACAGTGCACACATGTCGAAATATGCCAACAATATTTTTTTCCGAATAACCTCGAGAGGCATACAGCAGTATGTTTGCACTAACACACTGTGTTAATTTTGCAGTTTAGTTCAGAGACTGAACTTAAAAGGGGCTCAAATGATGTGCTTTGTGACAGGCTTAACTCCACTTTAAAGGATCGAGAAAATGATTGTTTTGGTTGGTGTGGCTGCTTTTGAAGTTGCTGTTATTATTATTATTGTTATTATTATTATGTAACTGCATCTGATCCAGATGTTGTTTCCTTTCTTGCATGGTCAGCTGTATAAATGCTGCCGCCCTCTTGATCATGTCTTGATTTTTGGCTGAACAAAGAAATTGACTTCAGTCATAAACTGCCTATAAAAGATTGAATGAGCCAGGGTAACGTCCATTCCTGTATTGTCAAATTGTTGAACCTTTGAAGTAAGCATTTCGTCAGCTGTCATTTTACGTTTTTTGAAACGAGACATCACGGATGAGCGGTGGCTCTGAAACCAAGAGATATGTGGAGTGACTTGTCGGTTATAAGATAGACCCAAAAGTAAAGTACAGTGTACTTTATCATTCGTTTTGTCGCTAATTGGAGCCATAATTTACATAATTAACATCACGTATTGTATTCAGTAAAACCATAAATTAATCACAAGAGTGTTTACTGAAGTCATCAATCAAGAGAGCCAAGGCTCAATGTTATCACAGACTTCTACACAATCCAAAGAAAATATAATTATGGAGAAAGTCACTATGATGTCATCCATTGGTTATTAAACTCCCCCCATGAAGTTCCATGGCCTGCTTATGCCTGCTATTGAGACCCCGAAAAACTGTTGCACACATCAAAACTGACATAATTGCCTTTTTGTAAGCTGTCCCACTTTGTGACTTGTCTGGCAATGTGTGGATCTTTCATACCATTTCAGTGCTATAGCTCAGCAGTTTTTCTCCGACTAAGCCAGTCCAGACTTTTACTGGTCCTGTTTATGACTTCAATCACTAGGTTAATCTGTAAGAATAAAGCTGAATTTAAAGATTTATATTTTATATCATAAATTAAAGTCTGAAAAAAAAGTAACTAAAACTAAAATAAATGCAAAAGAATAAGGTGTGAGTTTAACTTCCTGTTATTGAACATTTGAAAGATTTGGACGACTTGTCAGTTATGTTGGTGGGCTGCATGAATGGTAGAAAGGCCCCTCAGTATAAATTACAGGCTATATATCTCCTGTCTTTTCATTAGGGAGGGTCCAGTGTATCCTCTGCTGAGGAAGGTGAATAAAGAAGCACCTTTGAAATGCCTTTCCTTAGTTTTTTCTTAGGGAAAAGGAAGAAGTGACTCAGATTTATCTGCATCGAACCGAAATTCTCTAAATACGAACTATTCAACTGCACCCTAAATATCTCTATTCATACTAACATATTCAGAATGAGAGTGTAATGTGTTCATGGCTGCTAACTTAGTGTAGTGTTTTAGCATTCTAGCATTTTCTAATTCAACAACAAAACACCAGCAAAGGCTGATGTGAATGTCCTTAACTCATGGCTAACACAGGAAGAACTAAAGTGTTTGAATTGATTAGTGTTGTCATGGTAATCCATCCGATTGTTATTCTGCCATGCCTCCAGGTTAACATTAGTATTTTAAGCAGAGGTTCCATCATCTGGTGATTATTAACATAATTAACTTTTCAATGCAATGGATCAACTGATAAGTAAACACAGTGACATCTGTACAAATGCAACTGTATCTAAAGCTGTGAAAAACTGCATTATTTTTATTAGTTAATTTAGTTTTCATATAATTCTTGATTTCTACCCATACAGTTAGATTAGATAACTGCAGAAGTCACCTGTAAAGTTTTCAGACTCTGAAGAAACTCTGAGGTGCATTCACTGTCAACTCTAACAGGCGGGAGATTTTGTCAGCAGGGGGTAGCCAAAACCAATCCTATTAATTTCCTTCTGTTTAACTTTTGCTAAGCATGATGGACTTATCTAAACGCTTTTTGCCAAAACTTTTATACTTGATGTATCCATCTTTCACTCAGTAATCTCCAAATCTGCTACCACAAGGAAGTCCCTAGCAGTAAGATGTGACTCTAATACATAGGTATAGTTGTAAATTTAATAAAAATGAAAACGAAATGTCTGAAAAAACTAAATAAAATGTCAAATGTAAAAGGAAAAAGTCTGTGGATAACAGTCACCTATGAGAGGAGATTTAAAAGATGATAGTCAGGCAAGTTGTCCTTAAGCCCCGTCAGGTAAAGCCCTCAGATATACCTCCTTTTTATCAACAATACCTTCTGTTTTGGATCGTCTCGTATTAGGTTCAGATTCTCTTAGAGACGAGTGCAAAAATGCAGCATTACTGTCAGACTTTATTTTATCCTAAAAGGTCACCAAAGAGCAGAACATGAGCCGAGCAAAGCGCTAGAGTTTCCGGGGCCTTAAGGCAACCACAGGGTGGTTTCAAGGATATGAGGGCTGAATAATGGAGGGAGAGAAGGTGAGAGTTTCTAATTAATGAAAGGGCTTTTGTGCAAAACTAATGCATATTGGACAAATAACTGTTCAAATCCCCTGTCTTTAAACGAAAATATTCCCAGTTTGTAATCTTAGAGAGCACGTAGCTGTTTGTCCTGCCATTCCAGCTGATGGATTCAGTTTATTTTTTGTATTAAATTCAAAGATACATTCATATATTTATGAAAACCTTTGGATAGAACGATGCTAATTTTGGCAACCACAGGCTTATATCAAAAGTTTCAATAATAAATCTTCATGCCTGTCACGATAAACATCAGAAAAACAAAGCAAAGAATCAAATATGAAGAAATCTAAAAAGCCAAACTCACAACCAAAACAGAACATTGTAAAAGTCCAAGAACACAAAATTGAGGGTTCATAAGCCCAGGGCCGTGACTCCTTTTAGGTACTGTGTGATTCTTTGAGTCCTATGGGCTTGTTTGCTGAAATGCTTGGAGTAACCATCGTCAGTACAACTCTCAGAGATTTAGTTTTTCTTTAATATATCTGTATATGTACACAATCGATGGAGTATGGAAACATGTCTGGATAACTCCCAGCTGCACCAAAAGCTCCGCTAAACTGGCAATTACGACCTGGTAACATCTGATTTTTGGTTACCATTGTTGCCCTCATGAATAGAGGTGTATGCCTTAAAAGAGCCATTACTACAGCTGCTGTTTGCCACATTGTTGCCATGCTTTGGTGCTGTTTGACTCATCGTGCACCTTCATTTTTGTAATCTGGTACACGCAGCACAGTGCAGACAGGTTAAAGACACGAGTGCACAACTGTGTCAGTCTGTTTTCCACACCACACATTTGTGTGGGAGCACGGAGATAACTCGCACACCTCACACCTCGAGTGCCAGTGTAAATGGTGACAGGGCGGTGACTTCACAACTAGTGTGGTTACCTTAAATAAGGTTTAAGAGCAAACTTTCATGCAGAACAGCAATCTAGATAAGTCCTGGTTTTATGACTTGTTTTATCATCTGTGTAGTTGTTCACAAAAAATGAACTAATTGAAAGGACTGGGAGAAACCGGTTTCATTAATCAGGTAATGATGAGTTAATACATTTATGAAATGGAATAATAATGACAAGCAACCCTCTGCTGAGCTGTGCAAACTAGCCCCTCATCATTCACTTCCATTAATGCTATAATAATAGCTAGCTGCTTCTTAGTATATGTGGTTATGATGATGTGGACATTTTACTGTACCTGAAACTTTCAGCACGTATTTGCAGCAAACACTCCTCGAGTTCACTTCCAATAAAATTAAGACCTATATTTTCAGTGTGTAGCGTGGTTGAAGTTTAAACTAAGAGCTTGTAATTAAGCCAGTGGACCATTCCTTTAAAGGATTAATATAAAAAAAAATGCTATAGACTTGTTTGGTGTGAATGCATACTAAGATTCATTCATGTAAAAACAGACTTATCCAGAGGTTAACGTGTCAAACGTTCAGCCAGAGGGCAGCTACTTGTTTGTGGGAGACAAAGTGTCAGAGTGCATCATGTCCAAGGTCCTGGGGAGAAGAGATGCATCAGACACCCAGCTGTAATGGCCTGTAATTAGAGAGCTGATTAGCAGAACTAATGACCCAAGAAATTATCCTTCCCTCATATCTCAGCGTCTTTGGAACTGAGCTGAAACCAGAGATAGGGGACAAACGGCGTAGCTGGACGAAGACGAGGACGGCCCTGCTCTCATTAACCTAATTATCGTGTATACAGGTAAATAAGGGATGATGGAGGATGATGAGGGAGGTGTTTGGAAGATTTTGGGTGGCAGCTGGCTAGTTCTTGTTGTCTTTTTTTTATTTTTAAGATGATATTTTGCACAGGAGGAAGCTTTCATGACCATCTGTCTTTGAGCGAGGATGAGCCCCCTCTCTATATATTCAGCAGAGTGCTGCAGGCCACGGGGTAATAGGGGGCTTGGGGCACATCAGATGGGGAATAACAGTGGTGATTATCTTCTCTACCTCCTTGAAGTAATAGATGAAAGCCTCACCATCATGTAATAGGCTACTTAAGTCTGTCAAGGCGGGAGAAATTTTTACCCTGTCCCTATTTGCCTTGCTCCTCTCTCCCCCTCTTTGTGGTTAAATACGCTTTGTCTGAATGTCTGTGATGAATAGTACAGGCCCTTTCTTCCTCCCTCTTCCTGACATGATAATAAAAAAAAACCCACACGGGCGATGTGCTTTTAGTTTCCTTCAGGCCAAATCCCCGCAATCAAGAGTCATTTAAGATATGACACATGCAGGCGCTAAGGAGCGTTCTGTCCAGGCAGGAATAATCACACTGTTATCCATACTTTGACATCATTAATGAGGCAGAAGAGAGGGACAAACCCCGAGGTGAGGAGGAGTAGAAAGAGCCAGATAAATGGCGTTGTTTTGCAAGATCATATAGCTGATGTTTTTACGTGATCATATCACTTAGTCCTCTGTGGCTGCCTCAGCAGGAGATGTTATTTAGGTGTTTTGGAGGACACGAGGCTAGTTGTTAGCAGCAAGCAGTGACACACCTTCAGTGTCTTTGCAGCATTGATCTCAGGGAGCGTGTTATCTTGTTACAAGCTCACCTCTAATGGCTGCTGATGGCTCAGAGCTGGGTTTTAATTTGCATCCATATGGTAATCCTACAGCAGCTGCTATATCTTTGCATAATTCTGCATAAAATCCTTATCTGGCTCTTTCACGAGACGTGGAAATGTCCTTTAATGCTCTTATTGGGAAGACAACTCAACGTGTCGGATTCAACTCTGCAGAGCAGATAAAACTATCTAAATGCAAATAAACAGTGTAATTGTGTCACAATCGATTCAAAGTTTACCATGCCACGCCTGCTGCGGGGCACATTGTTTTAAATCAGACATCCTTCTTCGCTTGTACGATCACATCTTACACCACTATTTTTTTTAAATTTTAACTAAAGTCCATGATCAGCCAAACATAACTTTTCATCCTTTTATCGACTCAGACAGAGCTGTACTTTGAAATTAATGGAAAATGTCTGCAGCAGTGGTTTGATTCTCTGTAACTCATCTGTATTTGCTCTGTTACACTGCTTCTGTAAAATTAAGAGTCAGATATCAGCTAATAGCATTGTAAATGTGATATAGAAAAAAAAAACATGTAGAAGAATTTTACTATTAAGAAGTTCCTCAGTAATAGATTTAAAAATCCACCCAAAGTCAGCAGCAGTCCCTTAGACATACAGTCACCCACTACTTTGTAAGGCACACTTTTCTATTACTGAGTTTTGCCCGGTTGTTCCCCTCAGATCTGCCTTCATGGCTCAGATTCAACACAGTCCTGGAAACATTCCTCAGGGATCACAATCTATATTGACATGAGAGCATCACAGTTGCTGCAATCTCGTGTTCCACAGTATCCCAAAGATCCTCCGCTGGACTGAGATCTGGTGACCACAGAGGCCATTTGAGTACAGTGAACTTGCTGTCATGTTCGACAAAACAGTTTGAGAGAAAAACTGGACTTTGTGACATGGTACATTGTCCAGCAGAAGGCAGCTATCAAAGATGGGTACACTGTGGTAAAACTTGGGTATACTGCGGTCTTAAAATGATCCGCAGCGGGTGCTAGGCTGCCCAAAGTGTGAAAAAAGAGCCCCAACAACAGCACAAACGGTTGCTTTAATGTTGTTATCACCAAATTCCAACCCTACCACCTGAATGCTGCAGCATCCGGAAATCAGGACTCATCAAACCAAGCAATGTTTTCCAGTTTTGGTGAGTCTGTATGCATTGTAGCCTCAGTTTCCTGTTCTTGGCTGACACGATTGACACCCAGTGTGGTCTTCTGCTGCTGTAGCCCATTGGCTTCGAGGTTTGACACGTTGAATATTCACACATGCGCTTGCAAGTCACATGCAAATCTTGGTTCTAGCGAGTTGTTATTTGAGTTACTGTTTCCTTCCTACCAGCTCGAAGCACTGACATCAACAAGGCTTTCACCCAGAGAACTGCCACTCCTTTGATATTTCCCCTTTTTCAGACCATTTTTGGGGAAAATTTAAACGTAATTTTTTTAACGTTTACATTTTCTGACATATTTACACCAGCCAGTCTGACATTTTTACCTCCAATCACCACAGCAGATGGTTAGCCCTCACCTGGTTCTGCCGGAGGCTTCTTCCTGTAAAAGGCAGTTTTTTCTTCCCATTGTTGTCAAGTGCTTGCTCAAAGGGGGCCATTTGACTTGACTGTGGTTTTCTCTAGGGTCTCTAAAATGCCTTAAGGTTATGTCTGTTGTATTTTGGTATGTAAATAAAATTGAATGTGGTGTGGTTGTTAGTGTTAATTCAACTCAACGTCAGTTCTTGAAAACATCAAAAACTTTGAATTGAATCTAAATTGTGGACGCACAATTTACAATTCAGTACTTCTGGAAATTTCTACATACATATCCCGATCCATCAACTCTGGTAACGCTTTCATCTACAGGTTTTCAAGTAATCCTGCTTCCAAACAAAGTAATCATATAACCACATGGCAAAGCTACATAAATGAAATTAATTTGTTTGCTGTCTGAAAGTGTTTGCAGAACTAGTGTCACACTACAGAGCTCCCCATGCAGGGATGGTACGAGGGGTTAAAAAACATCTGCCGTGGACTTCATTTAGACACTGGTGCTCGTTTCCTGGGGAACGCCAGCAGTGGCGGCACCAGTGGCTTGTGGATGTTTTCAAACCCCTGTTGCATCAAACGTTGCATCCCTAATTAGAGTCTTCATTCAAATCTCTACACGCAGACATCTTACATTCAGTAAAGTTGTTGATCCGGTGTGATTTGCACTTTGCAAAGACATCATTATCGCCAGTGCTCATCATGAGTAAATATCTGTAAATAACATAAAAATGTTGATCTTTATAACTTCAGAACTGGCTTGAGTGTTTGTTTTGGTGACAGTTCTCTTTAAATGACTGAATTCTGAGCAAACAGGAACCCCTGGTAAGTAACTCAACATGGTCATGGTGTAAATTTGCCAAAATATAAACAACTACAAACTTAAAACCACAGCTAACGTCTGACTCGCTAGCACAATGATCTCTAATGTAGTCGAACTTCATGAAAGAGTTCTTTGCAAAACCAACAGCAGTTGTCTCCGGTTCACCGTTCATCAAGAAAAGATACACTTTGCTGTGTAATTTGTGTCATTGTTACAGATATGTCGTTGCTACAGCCCTTTTCTGGCAAGCTACCAAAACCCACAGTAATGACATCGCCTTGTATCCAAGGCTTTTAAACGTCTTTCAGGATGAGGTCAGATCCTTAGATGCAGCAGCTGATTTGGTCTCATAACCAATCTATAGCCAGTGTTTTCTAGTGTTGTGGCGAGCTGCTGCTTATTTGATAAACAATTTATATATATATATGTTTTTTTGTTGTTGTTGTTGTTTTTTTATTTTATTCAGAGCGCTTCTGAAGGGAAAAAAAGGCTTAAAAATACATTTCGGCTCTGCACTTTCAGACAGCGGGGAGAGCCAAATAAAGGCACAGATCTGAAATGGGAGAACAACTAATGAAACTGGCAGCATGTTTTGTTTTTGTGCACAGAGAGCTTTCCCTCACAATGGCCTCCCGCATGCGACCGAGGGAGCTCATCAGTAAAAAGTGAAAGCATTAATTACCTGAATAAAGGCAGCTGGCATGGCACTTTTTAAAAATTCACCCTCTTTCAACCTACATGCGAGAGAACAGATTTCAAAGCGTATTGGGGAGGGAGCAATTTTATGTAGCCTATAAAACCCATTATTCTCTACATAGATGAAGGAATTGCAAGATGATATGATTGAAAGGAGGTAATGGTGCCTCTTTCAACAATAACAGTTCCCAGTTTATTTCTCCTAAATTAGGAACACAACAAAGAAAACTTCCCCTGTTGCACTGCCGAGGGGCAATTTTCAGTTGTTGCAGATCACATTTATGCATTCTGACTTCATCGCTTGTTCATAAGAGTTTATTGTTGCTATTTACTGCTTCCTTCGGCTTATTACAACTGGTTAAATTGGTTTTGCAGTGTTGCTTCCAGTTTTTCATCTGTAATATGAAGGCTTTTATTCCAAAAATTGTTCTTTTTTAAGGAAAAGCATCATCAGTTCATCAATAAAATCTGATTGTAAAGGATTTTAAAAGACTCCAAACGGCCAATATCTATAGGAGCAAACTTGTCATGTTTGCCCGAACAGAGAGAGAAAGGACAATTGCATCAACCTCCCACCACAAATCCCAAGCCGTGCTGCATGTTGCTGTGTGAAATAAAGCATGAATCTCAAACTGCCATGCTACTCTGGTCCCACTGTGCTGTGTAACCACTCATTACGTGGCCTGGGTTTCAACAGGCACCTACAGACAAATCAAGCTGCTGCAGGTACGCCGAGGGGAAAAAATGTGAGGTGCTTCTAATGGCGACAAACCTCAAAGTACTTTTGAGAAAAGCAAAAAAATATACACAATCCTGTTTTAACCTCACATTTTTAAACCACCCGTGTGAGGTTTGAAGCACATGGTTAAGTTGTAGATTCTCTAGTTTGCACCTCTCATGTGTTTGACTTTACATTCAGGGCTTTGTCAACAGACTAACACAAAAACAAACAAAAAGAACTGAATCAATTTTCATGTTCACAAAAAAACTAATGTTTTAACAAAAACTGTGTTACTCTAAATCCGAACACATTAAGAAATTAAATCTCTTTGCACATCTTTTACAAATATACTCAAATAAGTTGGCTTATTGAACTGTACACGTGACTCTTTTCTTTCCAGTGTATGGAAAGCATCCTTCTGCATTGCACCATGCACCCATTACATACCACACTCGTCTAATGTAGTATAGTAAAAAAAAAAAAAAATCTATTTAAGCTGCACACTTTCAAATCTCTCTCCCTCTAACATGCTGATGTTATTTTTTCCCTGCTGGTTCAGCGCCTGTAGGCTAATATTTAATCACAGTCTCAAAACTTAAACACTAAACTAAAGTCACTGACTTTAGTTTGGTCACTTTAAAGTCACTTTACTAGGTACATCTTGTTGGTACTGGGTTGGACTCCCTTTTGTTTTCAGACTAGCCAGTCGTCAGAGATTCTGGTCATATTGACACGATAGCATCACACGGTTGCTGCAGATTTGTCAGCTAGACATCCATGATGTGAATCTCCCATTATATCACATCACAAATGTGCTCTATTGTGATTTGGTGACTATGACGACAATTTGAGTACTGAACTCATCATCATGTTCACGAAACAGGTTTGGGTTGAGCTTTCGGACATGATGTGTTACCCTGCAGGGAGTCGCAAACAGAAGGGACGGATATGGACAGCAACAGTACTCAGGATAGGCTGTAGAGCTCAAACCATGCTGAACTGTGGTGTCCAAATGGGCTCAAAGTGTGCCAGGAAACCTCAGCCTCATCAGTACGCTACCACCTAATAAAGTGGCCAACGAGTTTTTATTGACTGCTTTTTTTAATATGTAATGTCATTTAATATAAATATGGACTAAAATGTATTTATTCAACACCATCTACATATTATGTTTGTGTTTTAGCATAAACAGCAGCAGAATGTTCAGTTCAAATTTACATGTACTGCATCAAATTACAACAACGGTTTAAAAACCCTAAAATTTTAGAAAAATACAGCAACAATCAAACAATTCCCTTTCAGCATGCACTTGGTGACAGTGGGAAGAAAAAAAATCCTTTTTTGAAGAAAGAAACGAATTCTAGAAAAGCCCTTGGGTTAGTAGATTAAAATGTTTGGCTCTGCTACTCCTAAGAGGCATAAACTTAAGCTTATTTAAGCAGGACTTTGGCATTTTAGCTACTGTCATCTTGGTCTTTCAGAGGCTGAATTTACAGTATTTTCACATGAGGGTGGATTGATAAGTTCCTGGCTAACATTAGCTCACTTGGTTACCAAGGTGCATCCATAAACTGTGTGACAGAGTTACCTGCTAACTAGTTCTCACTAGTGCTCATATTATATTAATAGCAGACACAAGCACAAGCTATGTATTATTTAGCAGCCACACATCTTAACTGTCTATAATTGTATGCATTAATACAATTAAAGCATTTTAGTTGTATATGAATTCAAAATTGTAAAGTTGTAATGAGGAGGATAATTACCTTTAAACCACCAAAAAAAAAAATTTCCTTCTAAAAGTCTATAAACAACCTTATACCGGTTTCTAAAAAGAGGCTTTTAATGTGGCCTCGTTATGATGACTGACTTACCTTTGGAGCCAGCCTTAAGTGGCCGTCCAAATTTGGCAAGTCTATGTGGGCTTTTTTATTTTCCAGGTCTAGAGTTGTTTGTTAAATTCTGTGGCTTGGTCTGTGAAGCACTTCAACCAGTACAAATCTAATCTGTGTGTAGAAAAAAAAGTTCCTCATTTGGATCAATTTGCCTCCATCTCAGACTATCCCTAGTATCCTCCTCTGTCACACCAACAAGAAAAAACACAAAGTAAAAATAACAAGTTGCTTTTTCTACGCCAGTAAACTGCAAGTCAAAGAAGTAAGCAAGCTATTTTCTCTTTCTGTAGTTCATGTTTTTTGGTAACTTGGTATTATGTTGAATGTCAGTCTTCTCCTTCTACTGTAGCGACTGCTCCAAACACTGCTAAATCGTTTCCACATTTAAATCTCCAGTGAAGTTTGCCAAAAAGACAAAACTTTACCAACTATATAGGAAATTATTATTACTATATATTGCCTTTCATTTTGCTTTGTTTCTTATGTCACAAACACACTATTATCACCAACACCAAGAAATAAAAGAAAGAAAATAGCACTGAAAGCATAAATTAACCCAATTTACTGTCTCTAGATGGCATTAAAGTTATGTTAACATGTACTGTGTGTCATGTGTGTGCCCATTTTCATGTGGGTACAATTAGGAGTGTTAAATTCTGCTAGTTATTTTAGACAGTGTTTGTGATGTGCTCCTACCTGATCGTGTTAGAGATCACACCAAGCCTTGTCAGAGCAGGAGAAGTGTCAGAGAAGAAACAAAAGGTGTAGATTGCCAAAAACGGTAGCTTTGATTGACCTGAGCTGTTTGTCTTTAGGCAGATATCAGTGTGGGCATTTGGAAGTGGGCAGCTGGGGACCTCAACATGGCTGACAGGACCTAATGAAACAGGCAGGGCAGCGGAGCATGGATATGACAGGTAACAGTGGGTAACTGATGGGCAGGGGGCAGCTCGGTGCGGAGAGGTGACAATAAGGCCTGATGAGTTAAAAAGAGATGAAACTCTCACCCTGCTGAGAATCAGGACACTGACAAGATATGTGAGCTTCAGAGAGACACTGCAGCAGAACAAACAATATAATGTGTTAAATCTGTTGAATTCTCAAATAAAAGCCAATATTTGAACAATGACTAGGTCTCACATAATGGCTGGCCTGGCTGACATGAACTAATAAAGTCTGAGTAGAACCTATTATGGGTAGAGGGTGATTACCATTACCGTCAAATGAACTGAATGAACAATTTAGAAATACATACAGAAAATGTCCTTAATTTGACGTCTTGATCCAATTTCTCAGCACAACCAGGACGTGTTGTGTGCCAAGTGTTTGTATCCTATTATTGCTCTGTTTTAAAGTTCTTTAAACATTGAAATCTATAAAAACTCAGCTCAAGTTATTAAACTCAGTGTGGAAACAAAGCAAAACCAATCTGAATGAAAAAAAGGGCTAAAGTTTACTAATCGATCAGTCTTTCTAGAGTTGGTCATATATTCTTCTGGGTGACCTCCTGTTAAGACACGCCGTCTCTCCCGTCTTCCTGGGTGTGTTCCAGGGCCTCTGACCAGCCTGAACCACCTCAGGCTGATGTAAAGAAGCAGCAGCTGTATTCTGAGCCCCTCCTGAATAGCCAAGCTCCTCACCCTGTAAGGGATCTCTGAGGGAGAGAGCAGACACAGTTTGAAGGAAGCTAACTTCCATTGCTTGTATCACTGATGTCATTCTTTTGATCACTAGCCAGAGCTCATGACCATAGGTGAGGGTAGGAGTATATATTGACTGGTAAATCAACAGCTTTGCTTTCACACTCCGTTCTTCCTTCACCTTGACAGACTGGCACAGCATCCACATCACTGCAGATGCTGCACCAATCTATCTATCAAGCTTCTGCACCCTCCCTCACTTGTGAACAAGAACAAGGTACTTTAACTCCTCCACTAGGATTTTTTCTGGCTGAGAATCATGCCCTCAGAGTTGGAGGTGCTAATTTGGATGATTTACACTTGGCTGCAAACCACTTCAGTGCAAGATGGAAGCCATCGATCGAAACAGCAGACTCAAAACATCTGTAAAAAGCAGAGAGGAGATCCTGTGACCACTAAACCTGATACCCAATGACTGGACCTAGATTCCTTATCAATAAAGATTATGAAATGAACCTAGGATAAGAATCAGCACTGGCAGAGTCTGAGATCCACCAGGAACAAGTCCAACTTACTGAAAGCAATGTAAACAAATATCTTAATACAGCTGTACAGTGACCAAATGGCCCATAACAGCGGCCCACGGATCCCATACTCCGTAAGAGTCCTCCATCCTGGACGTCCTGAGAGAAGTAATGGTTCCCTTCTGCTTGTCTCACTAAATTTCATTTTATCTATATCACTGACAATCTATATTACTATGCAGGCCTGTTTAAAACTTCATGATTCAGTAGCTTGTAGAATCACCGTTAGCTGATATAATTTGAAGCACTAGTTTTCTGTGTAGGTTTGTCTTTTGGCACGCTCCTTTTTTGCTTCAGTTCTTTGAGGTTTGTGGCTATTCATTTATGCACAACTCTCTTAATATAGCATTTCAGTCAGGTTGAGGTCTGGACTTTGACTTGTTTCTGTTGTAGATTAGCTGCTTTGGTTTACAAAGGAGTGCGTAGTCAACTCAGTAACTACAAGGGGCCCGAGTCCTATGGCAGCAGAGCAAGTTGTTGTTTGTGGTGACATGCCGCGGCTAGCTTCCAAAGGACATTGCTCCAGAAGTGATGTCGTTTGTTTAGACGCAGTTTTGCAAATCTAACATGTGCTCCCAAGTGTTTTATTAGAGAGAAGAGGCTTTCTACTGGGAAACCTTCTAAATAAGTCATATTTGTTCAGGCTTTTTCATAATTCCACAGTCATGAAGTTTAATATTTTACAGGCCTGTAGAGTCATTGCATGGTCTGACCTAGGGTTGAGTTTGCTGGGATGTGTACTCCTAGGAAGCCTGGTACATTGTGTTAACAAACACCTAAATCCTTTAGACCACCAACCTGCATAACTTCTGCTTTTATAAAGCAGATGTTTATAAAAGTGCATCTGATTAGCAGCATCTGGTTTCTCAACATCTTCTTAATTACTATAGAATTTTCACAGGCCGACACAGAGTGAATTTTTTCCCCACACAACTGCATTTACAGAACTGAAATTGATCCAAACTTTCTGAAACTATAATCGCTTGAATATTTGAATATTCAACTCGTATATTCAAAACACTGAGGTAAATACTTTTGAGACAACATGGAAAAATACGTGATAAGCTTAACATACAAACACTCTATGAAATGTGTTCAACTACAGTGCAACAGCAACCAGGGTGGAAACCGGCAGTGAGGCTAAATTTAAAGTATAAATTAATGCTAATTAAGTTCGTCCCAAAAGTCCCGATGAGCCAGTCACCTTCGCATCGGGCTGCTGCTGTGAAGAACCGAGAATCAAATGAGCATTCAGTGCAGGTGAAAGTCTAACTCAGTCTCAAGTGAGTTTCAGGGAGAAATCAGCCTTTAGTGGCTGCCCGTGTCCTCCCAATTCCAGTAATCAAATCTCTGTAAATTACAATGGCTCGGGAGATAAGCTGTTTTGAAACCTTGCCATGGATCAAATGGGCAATCTTGATTCAAGCCAACTACAAAATTAGCCATCCAGTTTTAGTTTTTTTTTTTTTTCCCCTTCCCCCTCCTTCCAGGGAGAAGCCCAATTTAATTTCACCCCACGTGTGCAGAGAGGTTGCTCAGACAGCGTGATCAATTGATAATAAGAATATGGGCTGAGCAGGATAGAAGTTTCATTATTTTAATTCCTTTATAGCTGCCCTCAAGCATAAAGTCACATGAATTTATTTGTGGCCAGATGAGAGGATTAGTATATTGATTACATACATGATTAGATGTAGCAACATTTATAATGAAGGCTTATGGGAATTAGAAGAATGGATTCAAAATATGCTTCATGACATCATCTCTATATAAAATCAATAGAAACCAATAAACAGGCTGTAAGTTGGTGATTTTATACGGTATAGTAGTAAAAGCAATGCTAATGATAACAAAGCAGCAGTAAACTTGATATGCTCCAGCTCCCATACAAGCTCTGATGGAGGATGAATCATGAAGTTAGTTTTAATGTTTGCGGTAACTACAGCGGCTCCCCGCAGGCTAATCAGTGCAGTTTTTTAAAATGCTATAATAGACTGGCGAGCCACGTTATTCCCTTTTGTTTCCTCGAAATCTCATCAGCAAAGCGATGAGCGGCAAGAAAGAAACAAATCCAGCCGACTGAGACCAGTTTTCCTCCCATTTATGTCTAAAATGAAAAGTTAACACAGGAAAAATGTTGCATCAGTGAAAATTCAGTTCTGCTCCATTTATGTTAAGAGTGTATCTGCAGTTTAAAAGTCAATACAGGCACATATCAGAGCCGTGATGCACTTTCTTATGAAAGCAAAAGATTAGAAAGTAATGAAGCTTTACTGCTTTAGTCTAGCTTTTGACTTCACAATGATTATTTAGTAAAACTTGGATATTTAGTTTCAACCATGTTTAGAGTTGATTAAAAAGTTAAATTAGGGATGAGCTATGAACTTCAATGCAAATGGAAAAAAAATCTAGACATTAAATGAAACGATGTTGTGTCCTTACAAAGGAAATTAATACACAACAAATGTCAAATTTTGGTTTTTTTGTTCTTTAATTTTTTTTTTTTTACATCGTTCTAATTGATAGATGATGGTGATTCATGAGGTTTTCATCAGAGGTTTTCCTTTACATTTCAGCAAGTGAGCTAATTCTTTAATACACTAGCCTTGTGTTTCACATTTTCACTGTTCATGTTAAGCTATTGCAGTACTTTCCATACATATTTCCATTTGCTATACAAAGCAGCTACTTTCTTTCATTGATTGGCCTTTATGTTTTCTATTACACATGTGGGGAATACTCTGTATGATTTTAGCAAGTATAGACACAAGCCCACATCTGATGTTTTGAGTACGTCTTCAGCTGTCTGCCTTGTGTGCGGTGGCCAAAGCTGCCTGCTGCAGCTAGAAATTATGCAGTGAAAATAAAGTTATTGGCTGAAAACCAACAGCGTGAGCTGAAAGACGCTAAAGTGCGCTGTGGGACTGCTGGGACTGCTGATGAAATGCTAAAAAAAAAAAAAAATCCCCTTTCAAATGACACATTAAGGAGTCATATGAGCAGCTTTCAGACAGAGCTGACATGGGAGACATGATGTTGAGATATTTTTCAGCCTTTGACGAAAGGGTGGACCCATTTTCATCAGTGTTTACAAAGTAACAATTTTTCTCTTTGCAGTGCATGAGAGTTTGTTTAGTTGTATATGTTGATATAGACTGCCATGACTCATTGATCCTTTATCTGTCTGAGGTTTGTGCAAGTTAGAATCCATGGACCCGATCACAGCTCTGAAATATCAGTAGCCTATCTGCGCTGCATATTGATAAATCTATGGAGCTGTCCGTACTGCTGAAGCAGCAGACGGATTTGTAATTGCACCCTTTTCTCTGACTTCTGTTCTCTGTCAGCTTCCTCTTAGATCTGTAATAGTCATTAAAGTCTACACCATAAATTCTCTTGCACCTACTATACTGTAGCCTGTACAGAAGTGCAACCTTCAAGATCAAAGGGAAAATAGCAACCTGTAGTCCCTGGGCAAGAAAATCATAGAGACACACTGCTGCTTGTGTATCCTTATAATATTCCTTTGATATTACTATGATCATTCAGTCGCATCTGTGCTGCTGAAAATACATCCAACAACAAACAACCTCCACACCAAAATGTTGTAGGAGATGCAACCTCAGAACCTTATTTACTCTAAATGTTTGGTTTATCCTGAGAGTGAAACAAGGAAAGAGACTGCATTAACCTGGACAAATTATACTACTACAACTGCTTGAGTTACATATTTCAAAGTAAAAGAATCAAAATGCTTAATTTACACATGTAGAAAACAGGCTTCCACAAATTAAGTGTTTAAAGACCTACCATAGAACCAAGTCTGCCAGAGCTTATCTTTATATTTTTACATGCTGTAGTGCCAATTGCGGGAGTATTTTAAGATGCTATACATCAATACAACAGTTAAATCCCAAATTTCAATAACACCTATGCATTTGGTCCATAGTAACTACAAAAATTGCAAAAAAAGTGTAATTAAATACAACAAAATTAAAAACACATATTTCTAGTTAGAGAAATTTCAGTGGTTTATCCCTCAAAACTGTAAATGCAAAAAAGTTGAACAAAATAGTTGTGTCTTCATAGTGTCTTCATAGTTTTATTTTGGAGATACACTAATTTTTATATACTGCAGGAAAAACAAAAATGTATATTATAATGCAAAAAAAAGCATGTGCATCAAATTAAATTATTTCCAATAGTGTAATTTGAGTTCTAAGCATCCCAGAAACTATACAGACAGGCATCAACTCAAACATGAATTTTAAAAACACCAGCACATATTTGTAACTGCCCTATAGGAGAAAACTACATTTTCCACAAAAATGACGTCACTTCCAGTTCCGGGCAGGTGATGGCAGACATCAGAGAGATCGTGTTGATGTTTATTTCAAGGTAGAAAGTGTTTTGAACAGCTGATCGGATCGACAAACCGTGTTTCAGTAATATTATGTTTTTGTTGCTGCAAATGCTTTTTACGCAACTTTTGCAAAGACATATGTGGAAGTGACCGTGACCTAGGACAAGCTAAATGCATAAGATGTAAATACAATTCCTCTAGTTTCATCCATCCATCCATTCGCTTCCGCTTATCCTTTTCAGGGTTGCAGGGGGCTATACCAGCTGTCATAGCGCGAGAGGCGGGGCACACCCTGGACAGGTCACCTGTCTGTCACAGGGCTAACACATAGAGACAAAGACAACCATTCGCTCTCACATTCACACCTATGGGCAATTTGGAATGATCAATTAAATTATCCCCACAAAGTGCATGTCTTCGGACTGTGGGAGGAAGCCGGAGTACCCGGAGAGAACCCACGCAAACACGAGGAGAACATGCAAACTCCACACTGAAAGACCCTGGCCTGATGGTGGAATTGAACTCAGGACCTTCATGGTGTGCGGCAACAGTGCTAACCAAAACTTATAGATCTTCTCCCCAGAAACACTTCCCATGTGCTTTTGGAAATCTTTTTTCCTATTTCTGTTTTTTTTTCCCCTATTTCCTTGGGTTTTGTGTACTTTTGCAGCGCTTTTCTTATGGTAAATGGTCTGTATTTATATAGTGCTTTACTAGTCCCTAAGGACCCCAAAGCACTTTACATTTACTGTCATCCACCCATTCACACACTGGTGATGGCAAGCTACATTGTAGGTGTGGGGCGCACTGACAGAGGCGAGGCTGCCTGACACTGGCGCCACCGGTCCCTCTGACCACCACCAGTAGGCGATGGGTGAAGTGTCTTGCCCAAGAACACAACGACCGAGAGCCACGATCGCCCCATTGCTGGTGCATTCTTAAGTTGCAGTCCGTTTGGCCTTTCAGGGCCACCGTAAAAAAACATTTCTTTATAATTCAATTACTTTATATATTAAATGATTCTGAAATCTCTGTACCTAAAGGGATAAGGATGAAAACCAGGATTGAATGCATTTGATCTTTAGGTCGACAGGCAGTGCTGAGTTAAAAAACAAACACACAAACAAAACCAACAAACGTATGATGGAAATCACTGCATAGGCTCTTCTAAAAACATAATTGAACACACTTCGTCCCTAAAACGTGCGGTTACTGTGTAACCTTGGTTCTCTTAGTGAGAGACTATCTCTCCACACCGTTACATATTCCATATGTACGGGGTATGACCCCCCTTGGTCGTGGCGTGTGGAAACTTCAAGACACTCCGGCTCGCCCGGCCACGCCCATCAGCTGACGTATAAAACAGCTGTGCAGACGTGACACAGAGGCGGGGCCATAGGAGGGTTGCCGCAGCCATTGTCCCCGTATTAGCCAGAGGCATGAGAAGGGGGAAGGCTCTTTGCGTCCCCAGCCTGTCTACAGCGGTCGCGTCCACTCTATGCCTATAGGTGGAGCGACGAGGGCCGTCAGCAAGGGACTATCATCGCGCCCCTGTACGGCATGCAGCCCCGCCCAGAGAGGGCCTGAAGGAAGAGGGAACCGGGGCAGGGCCAGCGCAGGAGGGGCCAAGGCAACCACTCCCGCCATGCAAGGCAGTAACCATCTGTGAGAAGGGGACCAAAAATTCAGGGAGGCAGGGCACTCAGCTGCCTGCAACCAGACCAATGAGGCCGCAGCGGCAACTGACATAGGAGGCGCTGTGGCCGTGCAACATCAACCTTAAAGCCCACTCGCTGGACAGACCTCAAGAGGAACAGGTCCAGCACCTAACAAGCTCTATCTCTTTAGCAAGAGCTGAAGGGACCCATGTGGCCTGACACCATGCCTGGGGACCAGCAGGGGCGGCCCAGGGACAGGCGGAAGCAGCAGACGAGGGGATGGAGCTTCTCCAACAGCCGCCCCCTGACAGTCAACCTCCACTGGCCCTGGCCTCAAGAGGCGCGGCCATGGGAGGGTAGGGTTAGGGTTAGGACGTGGGCGGGACCAGCCATGAACAGCAACAGCTGCAAGAGGGCCCCAGCCTATGGCCTGCTGACAGGACACAATGCCAGTAGCAGCCATTTTCCACA
>VUQR01036751.1:13811-43977 GCA_015108515.1 Hemichromis elongatus
TAGTTAATGTGTCGTATCTTAAAGAACTGACTGATAAATGTGCTTTTTCTACATTTTCCAGTGGAACAAATTGAGCTTTTTTTTTATCATGTGCTGTAGGACCAGAGCTAAAAGTCCACTTTTAGGTGTTCACACTGATTTAACATCATTACCACCATCTCTGTGTCATTAACGTGATAGTAACAAAAAAAAAAACAAAGTAAAAAAATCCAAACAAACAATAACCAGACTGTGACCTGGAACACTTTGTGAACCGAGCCATAATCATTGCAGCTCTCAGCACACTGGAGTTAAAATTAGAGGAATTTTCTGGGATTATAGAGGACATGGTTGCTTCACTTTTTGGTGTATTTCCTCCTAGTTGGTGAACCCCCTCACCCCAGTCCCATGCAGTCTGTTACTATGGAAACCAGAGCCTCCCTCCCGACCCGCCTCCCTCTCTATTCTCCATCACTTTGAAGACATTTTGTTGACCTAGATTACTGTTTCCAGAAGCTCTTTATAGTATCTTACTCCACATTTGCTGTTCCTGGTGGTCTAACAAGCAACAACATGCAGTCATCAGGCATCTGTCCATGGGCTCCCTACACACGTTTAGCTTGATGTACTGTACCATTTGAGAGGCTATGCAGTCAGCTGAAGTATTAAACCCACCTTTGATGCATTTATGTTTACATGACAGAAGGTAAGTAGCAACCAGGTGCAGCTAATCAAATGCATGTGGTTAACTGCTTATCAACACCTCTAAAAAACTGAAATTTTGGTAGTTGTCAGATGTAGAGTCAAATATAAGGCCATCTGTCTAACAGCATATGCTTGGTCCAAATTGGATGATCAAAAGGACATTTATCTAAAGCACAGAAACAATTATACAGCAGAATGGGTAAAAAAGAAAAGTATCAAGGTGTTGCAATGGGCCACTGAAGTCCAGACGTCACCCTGATTTAAATGCTGTGATGGGACGCTAAGGGAGCTGTGCATAGATGAAGTCCAGCAAACCTCAAACAACTGGAGCAATGTTGTAAAGACATAAAACGTGTAAAGAAGAGTGGCCATAATTCCTCCACAACAATGTGAGAGACTGATAAAGTCATGGTTCTCTAATGTGCTGAATCATGCATCATGTTAAAAGACTATTACGAGTGTTTTTCATGTAAACATATAAGCATTAGTGTTATTTTGTGTCTATATTAACCTGTAAACCTGTAAATTAGACGACAGATAGTAGTCTTTGGAAAATAAACCAGTGGACACTTATGTTACCTCTTCTAAAACCTCTCAAACACAGCATTAGTTAAATGCATTTTAAAATATCCAATCCAATGTAAGAGCAACTTAAAATCAGAAAATATTAACACAGTGAGGCTATGCCAAATAAAGCTGACAGTACTAAAGCTCGGATCATTAGCTTACATTAAGAAAGGCCAGAAAAAGGATCAGGCTGCTGGTCAAGACAATTCAAACCACTTTATCTGCATGTAAATCAAATCTGTCAGTGGAAATTTGATTTACATGACCAATTACAGTTTACAGTTTGCCAATATTTGTTTTTCCCTAAGCAATATTAAACAATATGCCTGTAACAAAATCTAAGAAAATAATTACAAAACACTGAATCATGATTTTATGTTTCAAACAAAGTTGAGTAGTCTAGTTCAGTGAATATAATGAAAAAACATATGCCGTTTCACTAACTACAAGCTCACTAGCCTGGATTATTGTCAGTCAGCTAGCCAAAACTGACTGGAAAGGCGGTTCCTTACAACAAGTGATATTATTTGTCAGATAATTGCATTAAAAATGCTTTGAAAGGGACTGATGGCACAAACATGGTTGACAAGTCCAATTCAGTGACTCAACTCAGTGCAGGTTAAACCCAGCAGATCTGCTCTAGCTGCCAGTGTTAACTAGACAGGACATATCCCTTACTTTATCCCATCAAAAGGCCAAATTGCCGAGTTATATAAATATGTTATCCTCTAGTTGTTAGAAAGGGGGAAATTCGCTACAGAGAACAATATTTCATTCTAGGCTTCTCAATGGAATAAGATGGTAATTTAGGTCACTTTTAGAGACAGGCTCAAATGGCCACTGAAGGAAGTGCAGTTTTGTCAAACTTCTTCAGTTTCATTTTTAAGCCGTGGACATTGCTGTTGTTAATCTTTAAAAGAAAAGCACTCTGTGTTGCCTTTGAATGATACATTTTTTAATGATTTTCTTTTTCCTGATCAAATTTATTATGTCCTATGACTGAATCCCAAACCCCTCAGCTCCACTTTATGGCCAGTAAAAGCAAAACACTGGGAAGTTCATTCAGAGGGAAACTCATACATGAAACTTGGTCAATTAACTATAAGATTCCACGAAGAATCCGTGAATTCCTGAAAAGATAACTTAAAAGGCATTGCACGCTCATTATCCATGGAAATATAGTTTTTCCAATGCAATAAAAGGTTTTTATTTAATGGCTGTGAGAAGAAGCTGTGATTACACTTGCATATACTTTAATCATAAGACAGAGACAAAGGCATATTGACAAAGTATGAAGGAACACAGTCAAGAGTATAAAATCTCTTTTGTCTCTCTGTGTTTATCTGCTTTTCCAACTAATCCTCATCCCTCTCTCTGTCTCATCTCTGCAGGACACAGTGTGATCTGCCCTCAGCTTGAACCCTATGTGAATCAAATTAACACCATTGTCCATTGCTTTTCACCCAATAAGACCTAAAGAGGATTGACGACTATTCATTCACAATAATTCTCTTTGTTTATGGGCTTGAAGAAACAACACAGGGAAACAGAAGGATGTTTTAAACGGGATATGTACCTAAACGTGGATGCCTGGACACTCTTTTCACCCATAGTGGAATAACTTGTGCCAAGTTTCATTGACTACAAGCTCACAAGCCTGGATTATTGTACCCTGAAATGACAGGAAAACCAAACCTGTATCTGGATTTCTGGCATTTTTGTTTGGGGGGGGGTGTGAAATGTTGACATGCTTTTCCAGAGATCTAATGTCCGCCAAGAGTTATCACAAGGAGTTCATATGAAAATTTGATCCTTTTCTTTTGAATACATGATGGAATAGACGGGTGAGACAAGGAGCTTATAAAAACAAACAGCACAAAATACATCTGGAACCTTGTATCCAAACATAAAGCCCCTTCCCCTGGCTGCAGAGTGGAAAGAGGGGTGTGTTTGGAGGTTTACCTTCACCAGGCTGCCACTTGCAGATGGAGGCCCACCAACACTCCCCAGATAGCAGCAGTGAGGAGTGTACCGTCCTGGAGGCTCCACCTGGCAAAAACGCCTGCCCACAACATGCAGGGAAGGTGGGTATATAAATGGCCTAAACTACATATGAAATGTGACATGAAAGCAAGCAAAAACTTGCCCACATATCAGTCAAGGGCAAAATTTGCTTAAACTTTGAAAGTCAATTTCAGTTGGCTAAGAACAAAACTTTCTGTCAACCATTGTCTTTGATGTAATGACTTAGCCTCTATGGGCACAAAGCCAGCTTTTGAGGGTTTCTGGTGTTGCCAGTAAATATCTGGACAGGTTTTTTCTTATTCAACCCTCCACACAGACTGCATGCAACCAAAGCCAGCTGAAACATGATCAGTGGTAGTCAGTACAACTACAAATAGAAACCAGAAGTCTTCCAATACCATACAAAGTCTTTTCTTGCTTATAGATTCAGTTTATATCATTAAGGTTTATGCCTGACCTCCATATTATAATCAATATTTTTTTTTTTATATCCAATCCATATTTACTTATTTTTATTACCTCAGGCAGACGTTGTCCCTGGTGGCTAAATTGAAAGTGAACCCAAAGATAGGACATCTACCTACAACACATGACAAGGATCTGGAGTTTTACATTGCTCATATGGAAATTTAGTGTAGCATATTACTGTATTTTTTGCACTATAAGGTGCACCTAAAATCCTTTAATTTTATCAACAATCGTCAGTGCGCCTTATAATCCGGTGCAACTTATGTATGAATTCTGGTTGTGCTTACTGACCTTGAGCCAATTTTATGTGGTACACAACGCTCAAAAATCTGTCAAAATTTTTTTAGTACGACTTTGGCAAGCTACGAAGCCACACTGCTTGATAGATTGTTGGAGCATTATGGCTCTTGCGATTGCATAATAATGTGGGTCAAAAACTCCATCTGCTTCAGGTCCCAAAGTCAAACAAACACTGCAGCACAGTGAGAGTTAAAAACTGTCTAAATTCTTTCATCTTTAATAAAACGATCAGTGTTGCTGCTTTACCGGGTGTAACAATTAAGTTTTACATCCAGGCATCCATGAAGACATAATTTAATTAATTTAACAGAGTTAGAAGTTAGCTCGCTAGTTTTGTTAGTTACCTAAACATGATATACCATGTTCTGACTGAGAGATTGCTGGGGAAGAAAATAAATCGTACAGCTCTGCTATCACTTCCAACATAAGTGAAGACAGAAAACTACACAGCAGTGACATTTGTAGGGTTACTGAAGTTGGGCTAGCAGGTATATAATGCTGTGCTACGTGATTGCTAGCGACACGGCTATGTTAACATACCATAAAGCATAACACAGTGGGTCCAAAACTCTGTCTGCTTCAGGTCCCAAAGTCAAGCTCCCTAGTTTTGCTAGTTACCTAAAAATTATATACCATATTCTGACTGAGAGATTTCTGGAAAAAAATTAATCATAGAGCTATCAGCTCCAACATAAACATAAACACAGTGAAGCTGGAGGATGAACGCTAACCTTTTCCCCCTGGATAAAAGATAAGATAACCTTTATTAGTCCCATACATGGGAAATATGTTTTGTCACAGCAGAAAGTGGACAGTGCAAAGTTACATAGCAAAAATTAGAAAAACACTGGAATAACATATACAGCAACAACATGGGAATAGAGCAGCTGCCAGAGAATTCCACATTAATGAATCAAAGGTACAGAAGTAGAGGATAGCAAGAGGAATGAGTCGAGTAGTAGTTGAGTAGAAGTTTGACTTATCTGAGTGTTTTGTTTCGTTTAATGGGCCTTATAATCCGGTGCACCTTATGGGCCGAAAAATACAGACCATAAGGTGTATTTTTTTTTTTTTTTATCTTTTTGAATTTATATAATGTTGTGTTTTTTAAAAAAGAGCTCAAACAAAGAGCTCTCTTCTGGGGGGAAATGACTGGACTGTAAAAGACTGGGTGGCTTATTAGGTAGAGCAGTTCATCTACAAACTAGAAGGTTTAAAAAGTTGCAGTTTTATAGCAGGTACGAGTGGTGCTATTTCTTGGACAGTTTCAGTGACTGTGACAGAAAAAAACAGTGCCCTGTTAAGAAATATGTTCTGCAAAAACATAAGTTTATAGGAAAGGTATGAGCAAGTTATGATTCTCAACAGTAAACTTTTCCAAACTCTGAATTCATATAGAAATGACTGAAACGTGTACTGCAAAGTGTAGCCCCAAAGGCTGATCTATGTTATCTATACATTGTTCCTACTTGATCCAGTTAATGACTAGCAACTGTACAACAATGAGACTAAACTAAAGCCTGCATTTTAAATATAGCTAGGCTCTCATGGTAAATTCAAGTTTCTCTCAGAGTGTACCTTCTCTCTCCTCTTTCCTCCCTTCATATAAACCTTTCCATTTGCAGGTTGCTGACTTGTACTGCTCTGCCTGCAAGTGTGCACTGTGTGAGGACTGTCTTCCTGACCATGCAGAGCACCCTAAGGTGGCCCTCAGCCAGGCCCTTGAGCAGCACCGCAACAACCTGCAGGAAAGACTGGGCACAGTTCAGGACAGGTAAAGGTTGAAATACATGCTATCAGCTGGAGTTTAGTAGGATTTTATTTGCTATATTTTTATTACTTCCATAAGACCAGCAGAGGGCGCTCTCATCAACCAAGCTTTATTTAATAGTCACTTGGGCAATGCTCATTTGCAGACTGTTAAAGCAATTTACAAATGTTCCCTAAATGCCTCACATTTTTTAAAGATAATAATAGAGGATTGAGAGTGTTCTCGGCCCAGGACTTTCTCAAGAAAGACAAATAATTGCTGGAATTTCACTATTGGGTTAAATAGATATTTATGTAAGTTTGAAGAGGATTGAACAAACGGTTCTTCAAGATTCAAGATTCTTTATTTGTCACGTGCATAGTTATACAGATAACACGCAGTGAAATGTAAACTGAACACACTCCTCGACTGTGCAAAAAGGGGGAAGGGGGGAGAAGAACACTATATATATATATACATATATATATTATATACATAATATAAATAGGAATAGAAACAATCTGGATATTTACAAAATAGACAATCACGACATAGGAGTTTGAAAGAAATTGTAGGGGGGGTTGAGAGTGCGGATGGCTTGGGGAAGCTCCTCTTGAGTCTCTCTGTCCTTGCTCGGATGGTGCGGAACCTTCTGCCGGATTGCAGAAGTGTGAAGTGTTTGTTGCCAGGATGGGACGGACCTTCAGTATCTGCACTGCTCTAGTCCAGCACCTCCTGGTGTAGGTGTCCTGAAAAGGTGTCTTGAGAAAAGTGAAGAACATACAGGTACCAGACCTGCAGACAATTGTTCAATTATTTGTAAAATGAGACCCAATGTGGGGTTACGATTAGGTAGAGGATCAGTAGGGGGCCCATTGTCCCTCTATGAGGGACACTCCCACAAGGCTTAAATATGGGACTCTCCACCATTTGACCCTAGAACTGAAGAAGCTTCTCGGATGAGAGGTGAAACGTCTTCAAGCAACCTAAAGAAGTCCAGACGCCTTTCCTTACAGCTCCTTAGGTTATCTTTTGAAACAAAGTTTTACCTGTTTAAAAGAACCAACCAACAAACAAACAGTGTGTGATGCTGCAAATGCTACAGTGGGAATAAGAAAGTGAAAAGATTTCTTAAAATACATGTGGGCTAGGCTAGAAAGCTAAAGAAGTTACTAAGTATTTATATTGAAAATAACCATCCATTCATATATGGAATTATAGTAAGCAAGGGAGTAGTAAGTATAAGTCCCACATTCAAAGTGCACTTAAAATAATAAAAGTCAAAAATTGGAAAAAAATAAAAACTCAAATCATCTGAGAGCATTTCATTCTTGTAGCTCCAACAGGTACAAATATATTTGCTGTGGAGAATAAGTGAAGTGACAACAGACATATTCAGTTGAAGCATAATGTAGGCATACTTAATATTACTCAGTCACGACTAACTATTAACAGATAGTAAATAGAAGAGAGAGGAGATGCTGACATCTGGTGGACAGTGTGCAAAATACAGGACAAGTTTTAAATGATTTACCAGGCTGTAAAAGCTTGACATTAACAATTCTTTGTTATTAATTTATCGCAATTAAAAATACAGGGTGCATATGAAAATGTTTAACAACATAAAAGTAGCATAAAGAAAGCTTCCTAGTCTTTGTTTGTAAATTGGATATTTAACCTTTAACCTTGCTCTTTTCTACCTGTCCTCTCTAGACTCCCTCAGATTTCAGATGTACTGTCCTTTGTTAAAGAGATCCTCCAGCAGCTGACCAATCAGAGAGCTTCCATTGAAGAGGACATTCAATCAAGTTTTGAGGACTTACACAAACAGCTGGATGTTCGAAAGAGTGTACTACTGATGGAGCTGGAAGTTACATATGGACTCAAACAGAAGGTCCACAGAGTTTGTTTAATTTTTCCTTTGATTCTTTGGTAGTAGTACAACCTCTGCACCTCTACTTCTTTAAATAAAATACATCAAATGAAACAAGTGTGAAACGGTCTAATGAAAGTTTTCTTTTTCTGTCTCCAGGTTCTCCAAGCCCAGATAGACAGCCTTCTACGGGGAGAGGGGGACATCACAGCCACCTGTACCCAGGCAGAGGAGGCTCTGGCCGGAGAGCCCTGTGTGGCGAGCCTGCAGGTGGAGCGGGAGCTGTGGGAGAGGCTGGGTGAGCTCGCTGGTCTTGGTTTGCCATGCCAGCCAGAAGAGAATGACCAGCTGGATCTGGTGATGGAGACAGACGGGCTGAGGAAGTCCATACACAACCTGGGGACTATTGTTACAACCAGGTGAGACAATTCAAATCAATTTCAAGTCAGTTTTATTTATTTAATACCACATCACAAAAACAGCTACCTCAAAGGATTTGCATTGTAAAGTAAAAACCCTGCAATAATACAGAGAAAACTGGAAAAAAAAAAAAAACTTCAGACAACCCCCTATGAGCAAGCATAGGGGAAGGAAATGGGAAGGAAAAACTGTCTTTTAACAGGAAGAAACCTCTGGAAGAAGCAGGCTTAGGGAGGGTCAGCCATCTGCACCAACTGGTTTGAGGTGTAATTACAGCACTCTCAGAAAGACTTCTACTTTAATGAAATGTATGCCGCACTGCTGTGTAATCCATTATTGTAACTTTAAATGTTATTAGGAAATGATCTGCATGTTAAACTCATCTACAATTATACAACTTAATCAGATTAAAACTGAAAAATCACATGGGCTACGTTCATACTGCAGGCGAATGCGCATCAAATCCGATTTTTTTGACCATATGCGACCCATATCCGAACACGGTATGACAGCACAAATCCGATATTTTGATGTGGATACTGTATTGTTCTTTCTTTGTGATTTTTTTATGCTTAAAATGTTTTTATTCTATTGTATATAGTATCTTATTTATTCTATTCTATTGTGTACAGTATCTTATTCTTATTATCCTATCCTGTTTTTTCTTGATTTTTGCAATTGCAACTTTGCACTGTCCATTTTCTGCTGTAACAAAACAAATTTCCCACGTGTGGGATTAATAAAGGTTATCTTATCTTATTTTATTTTTTCTGCTGATTTTTGGTTTGTCTTTAGTGATCTGGGAGCAGTAACAGTCTCTAAGGCGATGGGTTTTTGGGGATTTCAGTGATGATGAAACATATTGAACCCTGTGGTTTTGGATTGAATGCAATTTCATCAACACTCATCGTTCTTTTCATCCTCAGTGCGGTGGCGAGCCAAAGTGAAGCCATGGGTGCAGGTCTTGAGCAATGCATTGTGGGGCATCCTGCCTCTGTTACCATTGTAACAAGAGACAAGTCAGGGGGAGCCTGCAAGAGTGGAAATGCGATCCTCTCTGCTGAGGTTTATTCTACACCCAAACTCCATAAAATTAAGTATTACTCTGTGTTCATACTTCAATACAAACAGTAACAAAACATTATCTTGTGTTCATACAGGTATTCACACCAGACGGCAGCATAGTAGATGGTGAGATAGTGGACCACAAGAATGGGACCTATGAATTTGTGTACACGGTGCCAAAGGAGGGTGACTTCTCACTAGCTCTCCGTTTGTATGACCAGCATATCAAAGGAAGTCCATTCAAACTGACTGTCACCAAAACCCTAGAGGCTGAGCTAGACGTAGGTGGAGCTTTCTTTCAATATTAATACAGTTCTACTGTCCATTTGTCAAAAAATATCTAAATTCCTTTAATATCAACTGTGATTTACACCAACAGCCCACACTAGTTCTTGGGGTGTCAAGCAGTGCTATGTTGTTGTAGCCAATGGCACAGCTCCTTCATGTCCACAGTGTCCTTTAGCATCTGTGCCCTGACACCTACACACTACTGAGAAGGATCTGACACTTACAAGACATTATGTTTTAATTATTGTTATGAAGGCCTAATCAAGTAGTTTTACCTAAACCTAAGATCTTGTTAACCCTCTTCCCATCAAATGAAACTTGCATTCAAGTATGTCCAATCTCACTGCGAAACTTTGCTAATTTCCTCACACAACATAGAAAAGATCATATTGTCGACCATGTCTTCCTTGTCTTTTGAAGGTCAGAGTTCTTGAGCATTAATGATTCAAACAACAGGACTTAAGCAATTATTTTTGTAACACATTTATCTTTCCATTTACATTAAACTTAAAAACCTACATCTGTTTTCCATTAGGCTTACCCTATATTCTTTGCTACATCGACTCTGGCAAAGAATGTAGCAAGTTTTCCAAACAAAAACAATATAACCTTCATAGTAATTGTGTAATGTGTTTCCCTTTTTGCTGTCTCTCCAGGTTTCTCCCTCTACAACAACGGCAACCAACTCAGCAGCCAATGCTACGCCGTCCACTGGCTCCTCTGAAGGGGCAAAGAGACGGGGAAAGTCACCTGGTCAGAAGAAGAAGGGCTCAAAGAGGGCCAGCAGTGCCCTTGGTACCCCACGGCGCAAAACTCAGAACCCTATTGAGGATGACCTTATTTTTAGGATTGGTGAGATATTTACCTGAAGGAAAGGAACTGTGCATACAGACTAGGATATTGTACACTTCCTTTTTAAAGCCAACAAATCTTCAGTTTTGTGACACTGAAAGGCCCCTTTAATGCTTCAATCACTAACTTCTCCTCATCATATGAATATTTTTTTGGCTGATTCCAATTTCTGTTACTTGTTTCATGTTACGGTTCATGAAGGGACTAAAATGATGACATTGTGAATTTTAAAAGCTCAGATTGAGCTTACTTGAATCAGATTCATTCAGGTACTGTACTATTGGTTTTATTTGTCTCAGCACACAAGTATAATGGGACTTTTGTCAGAATAACCCTAATCTTTGACATTACAGTTAATCTTAGGTTCTTTTACCTTAAACACTAAATTGTCCTGGAATTTCACCACACATATGAAAATTTTAGTTTTAGAACAATCAAAAATCTTTTTTAATTGGAAAAAAGGCAATATTAATCTTCCCATTAAAAAATGAAGTCAGTGGAACAAAAAGGACAGGGTTTGGGACAATTAATATCATCACATATTGCCTTCATTTTTGAAAACACATAAAATATAAAATAAAATAGCCTACTTGTATAATCCCACCAATCCAACAAGCAAAAAGGTGTTTAAAACATGTTGACGATGACTTTGATATTCAGCTAAAAGGTGAAATGCCCAGTTTTAGTCTTGATAATAATATTCCACTTAGATGTTTTTTGATCTCCAATCAACTCAAAAAGTATGTAAATGTGAAATGGCCTCCCCATAAAAAGCCCTTCTACAAAGTCAGTAAGACAAAAAGAAAATAACTGAAAAAACCTCAAATTAATTTTCACCTTTCACTTTCAACAAAATTTAGACAAAAGGAGACGTCTTTTTAAAAAAAAAGTAGGACTGATTGTATAGAAAACAAGATCCATTGGTATTATGTGGTAGTAGGTCTATTCCAAATGTATGTTCAAGGAAACTTGAGCTCAAGTTGAAACTTCATGCCAAAGGTTAGTGTGTCCATTGTAGATGAAGAAAAAATCTATGTTTACATGTATAATAGAATTTAAAGTCATATTTTACACTATCCAGGAACAAAGGGAAGGAATAAAGGAGAGTTTACCAATCTTCAAGGAGTAGCTGCCTCTTCCACTGGTAGGATACTGATCGCTGACAGCAACAATCAGTGTGTCCAGGTATAGCCTGTCTTTGAAAAGCTGCAGGGTTGATTTAAAAACCCTAAAATTTATGTTGAAAGTTAAGCAATGTATATATACTACGTCCAGATTTTCACCAATGAGGGAGAATTCAAGAGTCGTTTTGGAGTGCGGGGACGATCGCCAGGTCAGCTACAGCGCCCAACTGGTGTAGCGGTGCACCCCAGTGGTGACATCATCATTGCTGACTACGACAATAAGTGGGTCAGCATTTTCTCCTGTGAGGGCAAGTTCAAGGTATGTGTGCTGATATGTTTTAGGTTGGAGGGGTATTGTACTTTATTGCAAGCAAACTGCTCATTCTGATGTCTTGTCACTTGTTGATTTATGCAGCAATCTTATTGTTTGTATTTGTTGTTCACCAGGCAAAACTTGGCTCTGGCAGACTCATGGGACCAAAGGGCGTGTCTGTGGACCAAAACGGTCATGTTATTGTGGTTGACAACAAAGCTTGTACTGTCTTCATCTTTCAGCTGACTGGAAAGCTTATTACCAAGTTTGGAAGCCGGGGCAATGGTGACAAGCAGTTTGCAGGTAATGTGGGCTAAATTATGATATTTCACGTAATTTAATTCCCAAAAATCTACTATGGGCTGTTCATTAAAGAATAAGTACATATAAAGAGGAATAGGCAAATACCAGTACTAGCTCACTGCCCTACCCTCATGTTTTGGAGATCAGCACAAAGTAGAAGAAATGTAATTAGTCAGTTAGAGCAATTATATTGCATACATTTTGTCCCCTGACTGACAAAACAACGAAAATAACGCATTCTGAATGTTAAGGATTGGGACAGTCACAACTGACGGCTTAGATGTGAGAGGGTTAAAACATTTCTCTCTCAACTTTTTAAAAAAAAAAGAAAATAAATAACATTTTTAACTTGCATTTCTTGTTTGTCCCATACAGGCTTTGAGGCTAGGGCTGTAGTTATCACTGATGATCTTACAAAGTTTACGTGTGTTAGTAAAAGTACTTAGTGATGGTTGACAGTTAAATAATTAACTTGCTAAGTCTGAAAATTGATCTAAGAACAAAGTGCATTTGAAATTCTGTTTAAATTTAATTCTATTACATTTAAATCAATTGATGACCCTTTAACTGTTAAAAATTGTACATTTTCTTTTTTCTTTTTTTTTTCAAGTCTTAATCATTCTAACATGCATCAAAAACTATTCAGATATACAAATACCAGAGTTGCCTTTCTCTGTAATACTGAATTGACAGTGTTAAAAAGTGCTAATTGAAAATACACTGTTCATTGTACAACAAACAATCTATTTCTTTGTTCCTGTTTTTCTTTCCTGAAGGTCCACACTTTGCAGCAGTGAACAAAAACAATGAAATCATTGTGACAGATTTCCATAACCACTCTGTTAAGGTACAGCATTTTACTGAGCTTAATGGGTAGTTTTAGTGTAATTTTATGGTAAAGAAGCAAATAGTTCACGTTAAGTCCAAGAATGGTTTCAGAGGATTTAAAATAATATATCTTTATCATTATTTCTCTGGTCAGGTTTTCACGCTTGAAGGAGAGCTTGTATTGAAGTTTGGTTCAAATGGGGAAGGAAACGGACAGTTCAATGCTCCCACTGGTGTAGCCGTGGATATTAATGGGAACATCATTGTAGCTGACTGGGGCAATAGCAGAATACAGGTAAAACTTTTATATATGAAAAAAATTTTATATATGAAAGCCCTACTGTGTAAAGCTTTTATATATAAATATCTTTGACATTTCCAGGTGTTTGATGGCAGTGGCTCCTTCCTGTCCTATATCAACACATCAGCAGACCCTCTTTATGGACCCCAAGGTCTGGCTTTGACATCAGACGGACACGTTGTAGTGGCTGACTCTGGCAATCATTGCTTTAAAGTCTACCGCTACCTACAATGATAGAGGCTTGGATGATGATGGGAGATGGTGACGTAGACGCGGTAGATAAATTGATGACAGAGCGATGGTTTAAATGAAGCGATAAAGTGAGCACTGTCAAATATGAATTACTATGAATTACTGCATGAGCCTCTAACTGCTCCCTGTGAATGTGGGATAAAAGAGATGAAAATGTGTTCAGTTTCCATTCTGGGTTCCAACCATAACTCATGAGGGAGGTACCTAATTTGAATATTTTTGGTGATTATTATAAGGCAAGATCATAAAAAATAAAAACAAAACATTGATAGCAGACGAGTCTCAAGATGGCTTAAGATAGGATCATGTGAAAATCTGAATTTCCAGCTGTCATACAGACATTACAAAATGGGATGTATATAAAAGTTATGCGACACTGGTTCAGAGATGTCAAATTTGAGAGGTTTAGTGTCTATAAATGGACAAATGAGGAAGGCTTTAAATAATAAAATGAAAAAACCAAAACCAAACAGAAGCTGCAAGAGAGATGATAAAAATTTCTTTAGAAAAAGGCTGCTTACTAAATCTACGATGTGGTCAGTGAGACATAAAAAGGAGCAAAGGCATTAATATGGACACAAAGGGACATAATGGAAATAATGTGGAGAGAATGAATTGAAAGACTGAGAGTTTTATAATGTTCTGCCTTCTTGTGTTGTATGTAATACACAGAATATTTGCTAATGTGCTAAAAGAGACCTATGTCTTCCAATTCCACTACATAATTAAAGACTAGCACCATGGATTTAGTGCCACACTTTAACAGGCTTTAAGCAAAGCACTTAACTTAAAGCTAGCCCAGCTGGAGAGGACTGCAATTATGCTGAAGCATACAACATTTAATTTGTAAATATAACAAAAAAATCCAAATTTATAAGACATAGACCACTTTTAGCCCAAAATGCATTGTTTGTACATTAGGATTGTTTGAACATGGAATGTTATTTTGATCCCATATAACAGTGTTCTTTACAAATCTTAGGCAATAGATTAATTATTAGAAATGATTGCTTGACTCAACTTCTGACTGTCTGAATTAATGACTGATTGACTTGATTTGACAAAAAGCATTGTGTGTCTATGCTTGGTTTGAGTGTTCATATATTTTTTCCTGATAAATCTGTTGCAATGAGAAAAAAATTAAAATTTATCCTATATATTTGTGAAGATACATTTAATAATATTGCATAAGCTGTAATCCACATATTTGGAATCCGTATCAGCAGCCATCTTTTGCAAGAACATTTACAGGTCTGGCGCCCTCATTAGCT
Organism: Hemichromis elongatus; assembly: GCA_015108515.1. Classification (NCBI taxonomy): domain Eukaryota; kingdom Metazoa; phylum Chordata; class Actinopteri; order Cichliformes; family Cichlidae; genus Hemichromis; species Hemichromis elongatus. The sequence continues at coordinate 28,496 of VUQR01036751.1, forward strand.
CTTTGAGCCATGTTGTTTCCATTGCAGTGTAGGATCAACTAATTATATGATGTGAACAAACCAGTTTTTTTATATCAAGGTCTGTGATATCAATTCACAATGCGTTAGTTAACAGAACTGATGTCCCATGAGATCAAAACAACAACAACAGTGACAACAATGGAGAGGAACAGGATGGTTACTGCATTTACTCTGCTCGCTATGTCCTGCAGTGGAAATGCCCTATTTTTACATACTTCTCTATGCTTGCCACCATGGCAACAAAATATCAGGAGTTGGGGGAGAGAATTCTAGAATGTTTCTATTCATTCTTACCCATAGACAAGAATACTAGAATGCTTTAAGAACTCTGCAAAAGTGCTGTTGCCTGCTTGTAAAATTCCACATATTCTGTCAAAAAAGAGAATATCTCAGTGTTCTAGAAGCATGCCTCTGTTGTTATGTACCTGCTGACATCAAACATATCAGACATCTACCGTGAGCCAACCTGAAAGACAATTTACAGTAACGTCAGTAAAGTACGGTTAAAGTAATGTTAAAGTTTGAAGCATTAGCCACTTACATTTGGAAAACGTGCTACATGCTAGTAATAATGAAACTACAAAGCATTTACATGAACTTTTGAATAGGCAAGAGAAGAATTTCTGTTATTTCCATCCGCAGTGAGTTGGGAAGATTTAACATCCACTATTATTAAACTGAAAACTATTTTGTTGATTGTGGTAGTCTAAGTGGTATCCCATCAATTACTAACACAACATTTAGTCTTTACTGAAACAGGAATTGAGAAACCCATATGTTCACTATGTTCACAGTTGGTCAGAGATTTTCTAAGTTATATATTTTACTACTTCTATTTATTGCTTATTTATTATTTATTTATCTAATTAGTTGTTTTCATCTTGCCATTTGATTGTGTTACACCATGTGCATTTAAATTCATAAGTGCCCGTTCTTCTTATTAGACATTTCATTCTTTAGGCTGTATTGAATTGTGTGATTAGAACTGCTGTTAATATTTTGTCAAGTTTCCTTATTTTTTTTTTTTAAATCTTTTGTCAAATTAAAAAAATCAAGCTCGTCAGCTAGCAAAAACAGCTCATTAGCACCTCATTTTGGGATGGACAAGACTTTTAACTCAAAACTAATAAGTTAGTTTTAAAAACAGTGCAGTACAATGACCACCTTGTAAAACCATTGGCTTTTAGTGCTAATACTGCTTATTTGTTACTTAACTAATAACAAGCTAACTTATTAATCTTGACTTGTTTGTAGCCGTCAGTTTTGATGTTGAATGTTCATCATTTTTTCATATAGAAGCAACAAACTCATTTTTAATAACAATGAAACAACTTAATCTTCAATACAATGACAGAAAACATTAATGAATCCATTAAAAAAGCTTCGCTTCTCCTTCTTTGTGTAATTTGTCAGTCTGTTCATGAATTTGTTAAGACTATAGTTTCTGACTTGAGAAAAGCATCCCATAATGCTGCTTAGTGTCAGATTTTGCTCATCAACTTGAAATAGGATTTTCTGATTTGTTGGTACTATTGCTTGTTTAAAGAAATCAGACTGTGTTTCCTAATGTAACCTGGGCTTTGTTTACTGGATATTGAGCCCTAATGTTGGTATTACACATGAATGTTGTTTGATCTGGTAAAATTGCCTTCTCCGTAATTTTGATGTAATGATTGTTTTGAAAAATACAGTAAACAAGATTAATTACAATTTCAGACAAAAACAGCTTATTTGTAGCCTACATGTCCATTAAAAGGAAATTTTCTTCTGGAATCCTGAAAAAGGAAAAAAAGAAAAAAAAAAGCCACTGCACACATGTACAAATGTGACGGTTTTGCTTGTAAGATTTTATTTTTTTTGCAGAAAATACAACAACATTGTGTATTGCACACGTTTGATTTTTTTTTCTGAAATCCTCAGATGGTGTTTTAGAAGACAACTTTTAAAATACCGATCGCTTTCATACAGTGTCACGGTCTTTCAAGGTCTTTCTCGCTCTTTCTTGCTCTGTAACTGCTGTCATGTCTGTTCACTGTTATGGGCTCTCTCTTAATATCCACAAACACTCAACAATGAGAATAAAGCATTTATTCCTGAATTGCAGCTGTTACTATGGCTTGGTTTTGTCCAAAATGTGAACAATGTCAACTAATTTGCCATCTGATATACTCATATATCAGATAGGATTTACTAGTCAGAAATGTTAGAAAATGTCAAAGGTTTACATAATGGGATGGGAGAGTATAAGAAATTAAGAAACCAGTATTAAATATGTCTACACTCATATTCCAATTTCTTTGAACAACTACAAACTGTTTATATAACATTCAACACTTAATATTTGAAACTTTCAAGTCTCCTCACAGATAGAGACATATCTTAAAAAATGACTTAATTTTTTGGTTATTTAAGTGCTAGAGCATCTCAGTTGATATTTGACACTGTTTTTACTTTTTAGTTTTGTTATTTTTTGCTGATTACCTGACTTTACTTGATTTTTCTTTAGACATCAGCCTAGCATCGAATACATGCCATAAATAGGCATTACATTGCCTTTTACTAAGTGTAATTCTACACTAGCACGATTTAAAATTTCAATATACACATGTTACCTTAATGTATAATGAACTGCTTAGAACATGCGTTGCTAAAATGTATCCATTTTATACAAAGGCAGATATAATGATTCATGACATAACAGAGACTGTGTTTATGAAATGTTTATTTTCATTCAGCTTATCAAGTGGTCTCTCCATTACAATAAAGTATTGTGATAACATTGAAATTTTCGATATCCATAGCCCAAAGGACCACTACACATTTTTTATTAGAATGTACTGATGAGGTAACAAAGTTTAACTAGCATAATGAAGATGCTGCATATCTATCTATCTATCTATCTATCTATCTATCTATCTATCTATCTATCTATCTATCTATCTATCTATCTATCTATCTAACTTAATCTGACAAAAGTAATAATAAAAAAATTCTATAAATCTTAACCAAAGAAAGTCAGACATTGCGTTTCAACCATGTTTCAAATGAATTATTTAAATAAATGCATGACCATTGCAAGTTTTTCTTTCATTGACCGAAGGGTACCAACAATTTTTTCCACATCTGTATACTGTATATAAAAAAATACAGGATAAAACCACAAACATAAACAAATTATAAGCTATATTACAAAATCAAAATGTGAAGAGAAATATCAAAGAGCCATATTTGTGTTGTGATTTCTGATGAATGTCATTTAAACATTTTATTAATGATGATGTGAAGATTCCAAGATTAACAATACTACAGAGTTTAACTAAATGATTACTGCCTGCCAGGACTAACATGAGTATACACTTTAACTTTGATAACATCCTGCCAAGCACAGCTGGACAACTTATCTACTAAATTGTATATACAAACATGAACAAATAAAAAACAAATATTGTTAATTTCTGCTGTCATTTGAATGGCTATTAATTTGTATTTGAAATGTATACTTTTGAAAAACAAATATTCTTTTCTGTGTTGCATCCATCACTTCCCAGCTTTAAAAATCAGTCTAAACACATTTGGCATTTGCTTGGTTACATCAAACTTCATCAGTGTGGAAAAATGCTAAACAAGTCTTTGTGTCCTTTTTTAAAAACCCTCCAGAACACCAGAGTTTTGTTAAATTTTAATAAATTAAATTAAATAGGCATAAATTAAATATTAATGAAGCCATAACTAATTTGATCACCATTATCTTTAGGACACAGGACAGTATTAACTACAAAACCCTTTTTTAAATTCACGATGCAACATGATAGCAATCACCCAACAATATGGTGGGAAATTACCAGGGTCCAGACCTATGTGCCTTAACTACTTACCTGACGATTTGTCACTTAAGCCTACAAAGGGACATTAAACCACCAGACTTATTGTTCAATGTTTTTTGTTATTATAGAAATACAACTGAAACTGTTCCAAATGTTTTAGTATACTATACTTTTTCAAACAAGGTAAATCTATAGTCTGTACTAAAGTCTGTATTCATTCCTTGTTCTTCATTTGTTGGTGTAACAGCAACATGAGAATGTTCCTGTCCTATGCAGATACAGCAGAGGTAACACCAAATAGCTGGGCAAGTTAAACCAGATAAGATACATTATCATTGAACACTTCACATTGTTGCTCAGCAGAGGTGATTTATAAAGAGCATTTGATACAAGCCACCCAACAAACCATAGCCACACAGCACAGGTTATAGCCATCATCGTGTAGAAAGCTCTTAGCTTTGATTTTTTAACCATCTCCTTTTCCCCACCTCCTTCCCCTGGCCCTGGGCGAATCAGAACACACAGAACAGAGAGGCTGCAGAAAGTTATGATTATTATGGAGGGAGCCAAAAGGCAGAACGATGGGACAGATTGGTAGTTAAGAGGTAACAAAAATACAACACCTGTCAGTCCAAAGCTCAGCAGCCAAACACAGATGATACAGATGTTTCTGATCCTGACCCCACGGGCATTTCTTAGACTCATATAGGTGATGGGGTGAACAACAGCCAGATAGCGCTCTACACAGGTCAGGACATGGAAAAATATCTCTCCATAATAAGCAATGTTACAAGCATACATTCCTACTGTCACACTCACTAAGTGATTAGTGTATGTACCATAAAACATGACCAAACACCCCAAGACCCAGATCAGCTCCATGGCAGCCATGTGGTAGGTGAAAATGTCAGAGTGGCTTGCTGTTTTAAAGGAATCTTGCCGTTGCCATCTTTGGTGACCAATATAAAAGATGAAGGCAGAAAGAGTGAGGAGGAGAATAATTCTCATTGTATTGAAAGGAATAAACTTGGATGAATTTATTGGGCAGAATTCGTCCATAACATAGTTGGAGGTGGAGTTAAGTGACATGTCTGCTGTATGATGTAGGTCTGAGGAGAAAAAAAGTAATTAGAGGGACAGATAGTGGACAGATTGACAGTTCTCAGTTATGATGCATCTCATTAAGAAAATGTAGTTTAGGAAAGTCCTTAGTATAGCTTTGGGAATAATAGTGCAAATAATAAGTGGTACTTAATATAATTTTTTTTTTTTTAGTCAACAAGTATGTTGAATCTTAATTGAATACTCTGACATCTTAATTGTCAATCAACTTTTTACAGCAAAGCCACAGTGACACGGGTAAGACATTGTTGACAGTAGAAAAAGTATTTTCAGAATAAAATGACAGTATTTTGCTAATTTATAATGTTGTGTTATCAAGCTGATAACAAATAACTTACCGTTATTCTCTGTCATCTAAAATATAATCAAATTGTAATTTATAGATTTGTCCACATAATTAAATAAATCAAATCAAACATTATACTTTAACAAAAGTTTTCATTTCATAGTAAATATAAATATTCATAAACACAAAACATTATTTTGTCTCTTAAATTTAACAATTCTGTAATCCTATTCAGTGTTCAAGATTTACCTACAAACAAGGATCTTGTGATTATAGTGACTCTATTTATACTAGAGTTGCAAAGTTGGAGCAACTATGAATATGAACAGAATATGCTGTTTGTTTGATCATTAAAAATGAATGGATTTAACTGAACCTGACCCACTGAATTTATCAAGAGTGGATTACACCTCAAAGCTCTGATAAAACCACAGTGCAGTAACTTGGAACAAAGCAAAATGAGGTTTTTAAAGTAATCCTAAAAACAATAAAAAAAAAAAGATTCAAAATTATCACTGAATTAGCTTTTGCAACACTATTAGTAACAAGTGCCTAACATATAAAAAAGGTGATTGAATCACAAAAAAAAGAAAAGCAAAAAAGTAGATAACATTCATCAAATGTTAAATTAATGTATAATTAACACAGCTTGAGACACTTTCGTCTCAGTGGCATCAGTATAAAAAGATAAATAACAGATTAAATATTTATGGCATTTAAAAATTAATCTATAACTATATAGTACATAAGATATCACTGAGCACCTTTTCAATTGACTTGTTTCCTCTGGTGTAGCGTCTCCAAACCTATTGACTGCTCTTCACTCTAAATGTGGACTGATGCTTCTGCCGGTGTTCAAGCTGCTTAGAGTTTACACAGAAGCAGAACTGTATTTTACTTTTATGCATAAATCAATTAGTGGCACTCACTGTAAATTACGGCAGCAAATTATACTTCAGTATTTGGGTCACAGTACAGTATTGCAGGGTACATCTGTGTTTTCTAACAATTATACATATTATATGTACCAAAAAAAAATATTTTTTTTAATTTCACCCATGTAACATGCAGCAAACCAAAAATTAACATGGAATTTGTTTAAATACTTTAACTTGTTTAGGTTGAGTTTCTATACATGACAGAACAATTTAGTATGTGTAAATAGTGGAAAAAAACATTGTTAAAGATCTTCAATGTCTATGTTTATTGTATCAATCCATTACTTCTGACAGTATTCAAATGGCTTGTAATTTAAGACAGGTGTTCATTCAAATTAAGCAGTGTCATGCAGCCTGTGTGTACACAGGGCATGTGCATGAGGATTTTACTATGTATGCAGTATCAGCTCAAGCCTTCATTATTATTTGAAGAGTTACTGTTGCCCTGAGACATATTGCAACCAATAAAACTGAAATACAATGTATATTGTTTATGTTTATCAATATTTAACCCCATATACATGGTTAGATCATCTATGACCCAAACATTAATTTCAGATTTAATTTATAAAGTGTAATGTGCACCTCTGTTTTACAGCACAGAAGAACTGTTCTTTAAAGTTTCACACAGAGTGACAACGATGTGTGATAACATGAGAATAAATATGACATGATGATGGACAATACAAACTGAAGCCTGCATTAAGTCATACATGTAAATAAATATGTTAAAGTATTTTTCTGTTCTTTCTTTCAAAATTTGTTGACATATTTGAAAGTGTGACTTTTATCCTTTAGATGCAGATGTACAGCTGAGTTTTGTCGCATCGAGGTGGCTCTTCTATGTTGTGCCATGTGTTAATGAAGTGGCTGTTTGGTTTCTTCATTGTCGAGGTCTTAGCACTCCTTGCTGCTCTCCAAAGCACGCACTATGTTGTTTAGCTTGTGTTTGGGAGTTCTGTCCTTGGGGTCCCAGTTTTTTCTGAGAGTGTGGCTGTGTCTGAAGTGCACTTGGATGTCATGGTTGGAGAAATTTCTAATGAGTTTGTCTAATAAACCAGCTACAAAAGGGATGACAATGTTGTTCCATTTGTTTCTTCCTGATTGGTGTTTGAACTAGAAAATATTTGTATTGTTTTCCAACAGTGTTGAATAAAATGGCCTAAGGTGAGTCCGCAAATCATGTTGAATAGGTTGTTACATTTACAAGATTCTAAATTGTAATTTGAACAAAAGACTTTCATGTTTCTATGGTAAAACTAAGTAAATCATGTACGATCTGCATGAAATTCTACAACTTAATTTGTTCTTGTTGAGATAAGATGATGCAATCTGCCTGAATTTAACGAAATTCACAAAATCACATGAGATTTCAAACCACAGAAAAATCACTGGGATTATAAGAAGCGGAAAACCACACACACATCACATGTATGCTATTGCTACTTATTGTGGTTTAGCATGTGAAGGACAAAAACATAAAGACAATTCTTTAACAATCTTTGTTGTTTCATAGCTTTCCTACCTTTTTAAAGCCTGGTTTAACAGCTTGGTGGCGCTGTGATTAGCACTGTTGCCTCACAGCAAATGTGTTGGGTTTAAATCCACAATTTGGCTGAGTTTGCAGCAGATTCTCTCTGGGCACTTTGGTTTCCTTCTACAGTTAAAGGTCATGCAGTTATTGGGCTTAGAAATATTAGTGATTCTAAATTAGCCATAAATGTGAGTGCAAAGGGTTGTCTGTCTTTCTGTGTTAGCCCGGACATACACTGTCGACCTGTCTAGGGTGTACCCGCCTCAGGCACCAGCATCACCCCACAACCGTGACAAAGATAAGCAGAAAGACAGAGTGATTGTTGTTATAAATCCAAAATAATTTTTTGTTAACCAGACTTTACTGAACACTCCAAAAAAGAACTCTTGAAATGAACTTAAAATAATCATGGAATGGATTTCTGTGGTGTTATAGCTTGAATATGTTAATATGTTTTTGTTTTGTATAATTTGACACCCTCTTGTGGCCACAGTTGGTACTTGGGAAGTTTGTTATGCCCAGCTAGTTTGCTACAAGTGCGCAGAACTCTTGCCCACACACGCCTGTAAGTTTCCATTACATCAGCGGTCCCCAACCCCCGGGCCATGGACTGGTACCGGTCCGTGAGTCGTTTTGTAGTGGGCTGGGAGAGCTGACGCTTCGGTGTGAAATTTATGGTTTTCAGTGGGGTTTTTTTTTCAATATATTGTAGTTCATATTTATTGTTTTTATCACCAACTCAGTTCCCCTGGGTCTTTTTTTCCTGTGTGTTATGAATAACTATTCTTTATTTTGTACCAGTACTGGTTTTATTTTGTTGTATTTATCCATGACACCTTTAATGCCGGTTTGTGAAAATATTGTCAGACATAAACCGGTCCGTGGCACATAAAATGTTGGGGACCGCTGCATTACATATTAAAACCATGCCTATTTAATTTGTGATGGATGTGTAATGCAAGTATACTGAGTTAGTAGTTCAGCTGTGTAGCTACTACTCATTTGTCTAGCTATTTGTGTGCTAGCCACTATATATTAGAATGTGTTTTAATTTAAAAGTCTTAATTAGTACATTATGTATGCCAAGTAAATAACAAGATAGTTATTTACTGATAGTTTTACAAAAAAAAGACAAAGAAAAGACAAAGAAAATGGATAAAGGATAAGAAACTCAAGGTAACATAGCATTGTAAACTGGAGATGCAGATCGAAGTAAAGAAGAATCTGAGTTGAAAGCATTCTCTTCTTCTCATTTTGTTCACTGTCTGTAAAACTAGATAATTTAATTTAAGCCCCTATCTGGTGATGACAGAACAATTTCCATCTTAATAATTATTATTATTAATAATTATAATAATATATTAGCTTTAAGTAGTTTTATCGGACTAATCTAATTTGCATTGGATCAAGTCTGTTGAATTAAGTTGGACTCAACTGCAGCAAGTAAGTTGATTCATTATTAAATTATTAGCTGGTCCAACTGAAGTACATTAAGCTGGAATAACAGGATTGACAGTGCTAATATAAAGCCATTTAATCACGTGGAAATTATTTTTGTGACTTTTTTAATTCATTCACAAAGTGTTTTTTTTTTTTTAGTATATAATCAAAATGTGTACAGTAGAGGGTAAATTGTAAAATAAACTGCTTAGAACATGTGGTGGTCAAATGTATGCATTTTTAAGTGAGCAATAGAAGAGAATAAGAAGCACTGGTGAGTTCAGTACAAAAAATATAGTCTTGAACTGTTTATTTTCATTCAGCTCATCAAATCGACTCTTTATTACAGTAAAGTATCACAATGAAATAGAAGTTACAGTATGTATAGCCCAAAGGACCAAACTGCACATTAATGTGTGCTGTACATCATATCATGACAACTATAAGCTGATTTCTATACCTTTGTAACAACATAAATTTAAATAAAGAATCTACTGATGATAGAATGAAGTTTATCTAGCAAAATAAAGATGCTGCATGTCACAGCAAAACATAATTTTGAACTTGCCAACAAACCTAATAAACATAGTCAGAGAAAATATCATAAACATACACAAATTATTTGCTATATTACAAAATCTGAATGTGAATAGAAAAATATAGGAGCTACATCCCATTAATTCTGTAATGTTAATAACATGAACAATTAATGCTTAATTTGTTGTTCCCATGTATCTGTGCTAAAAGTTCAGTAAAACCCCCACAGGACCTAAAAGCACTACAGCCTGCATCAATTATGTCTAGCTGAGGAATCTGATACAAAAATGTGTTTTCAACATTCAGTTAATGATTAAATGAAGGTTCTGTCCTATTCATTTACAAACTTATAATTAAAACCAAAATTTACCTAAAGGTTAGTGCCAGGCCATACATGAGCATACACTTAAACTTTAAAACATCCTGCCAAGTACAACTGAATAACTTAAAAAAAAAAATATGTAAACACATATAAAGCACAAACATGAATTGTACAAACAATAAAGGTAATTTGTTCTGTCATTTGCATGGCCAGCAGCCATTATTCTCAATGAAAACTTTTGGAAGTCAAATCATTTAGTCTTGGTTTAGAGCATGTCTATGATGTCAAATTTAGTAACAAGTCATGGTCCCAATGTGTAACTGATAATCACTTTCTTTTGTGTGCAGATGATGAACTAGTGCATCTCCAAGACTCTGCACTTTTCAGTCATGCATAACTCCCAAATGTTGGATTTAAAAATACACTGACATCAGCACTGCTTGTTGTTAAATTAAGCTATGTTAAATACAAAAATAAATATAGATATCGTAACTAATTTGGTTTCATTATCTTGTGAAAAAGAAAAGGAAAATTGTGGCGGTCGTGGCCTGTGGTGCTGTGCAGGGAAGTCGGACGCACCTGCACGGCATCCGCAATCATGCCCCCGCCGCCTTAAGTGTTTGCATCGGGTCCTGTGGGTTGTGTTGAGCTGTCAGCGGGAGAGCTGCAGCTCTGTATGTTAAAAGCAACCGTGTTCGTATATCTCAATAAAGTATGCTGAAAAGCGCAAGCATGTCACCGGGTCTGCCGTGGTCATTTACATTGGTGCCGAAACCCAGGAGGGGAATGTTGAGCTGGCAGCGGGAGAGCTGCAGCGCTGTGTGCATTAATAAAGTAAAAAGTATGTTCGCGCCATCGGGTCTGCCGTGCATGTTTACAAAAATGTTTTATGATCATGCATAATCCATGTTTTGTGTTTTTCATTTTTTCTTCCAATTGAAATGAATTGTATTGAATATCTTTATTTTCATTGTCACTTGTACAAAAAAATTAAAAAGTTGTTTTGGATCATTGCTAAAAACCTTAAAAGGCTAGTAAAACAACAGAACATTTACATTAATTCCAATACACATGCTTTAATTAGTTGTTAGTTTTTCCACAGCATGGTACACGGTACGATATCTAATGCTGATGTTCAAGTATGATTTTGCTGTTTGGTAGAAGCTGTGTTTAAGTCTGTTTGTTCTTGCTTTGACTCTCCTATGCTGTCTTCCTGAGGGCAGCAGTTTCAACAGGAAATGGCCGGGGTGAGAAGTTTATTTAATGATGTTCTGAATTTTTTTCAAGCAACGACTTTTATGTAAATCTCTCAGCGCAGGGAGAGGTCTGAAAGATTGGAATTATAGCTGTTCCTTGAAAAAAATTCAGAATATCTTTCAAGACACTTCTCACCCCAACCAACAGGAAAGCATCAGCAGTAGGCTTTATTCTGAGACTAGTGTTGTCCCTAAATAAAGCCAAATAGTCTCCCTTATTTCCAAAATCAAATGGTGATACTTCCTCTGTATTTGAAAGCTTCTATAAATTTGATGTTGAATAACTCCATACTCAACTCAACAACAAAAAAAAGTTACAAGGCTTGATGAAATTATACAGCTGTTCACTTACAACATTTGTCAGATAGGTTTAAAAAGGGACATAAACCATGAGGTAAGACTTATTGTTTAATGCCTTTGTTTTCTTGATTTTTTTAGGTCTATTTCTAGTTCTAGAGTGTGGTTGGAGTCTTGACTTAGCCCTGTCTTATGATGATAAAAAAACAGTTCCAAACATTTTTGTATATTATACTTTTAAAACCATGTATATCTCTTTGTTGTACTCAAATTCCATCCTTGTCTTCACTTGTGGATACAACAGAAACATGAGAGTTTAGCTGCCCTATACAGATACAGCAGAGGTAACACCAAACATTTGGGAAAGTTAAACCAGACCAGATAGTTAAACACTGAACACAGGACAGTGCTGCTCACTAGATTTGAGATGTTGAGAGCATTAAATAGAAGCATCCCAGCAACCCATAGCCACTCAGCACAGCTTATAGCCGTGACAGTGTAGAAAGCTCTTAGCTTTGATTGGTCAACCATCTCCCTTGCCCCACTTCCCTCTCCTGGCCCTGGGTGAATCAGAACACACAGAACAGAGAGGCTGCAGAAAGTTATGGTCATAATGGAGGGAGCCAAAATGCAGAACAATGGGGCAAATCTATAGTTAGGAGGTGTTAAAATTATAACACATGTCATTCCAAAGCTCAGCAGCCAAACAAAGCCGATGCAGATGTTTCTGATCCTGACCCCACGGGCATTTCTTAGAGTCATGTAGGTGATGGGGTGAACAACAGCCAGATAACGCTCTACACAGGTCAGGAGGTGGAAAAATATCTCTCCGTATAAAGTAATGTTAGAAGCATATGATCCTAGAATCACACTCATTAAGTGATTAGTGTATGTGCCATAATACATGACCAAACATCCTAAGACCCAGATCAGGTCTATGGCAGCCATGTGGTAGGTGAAGATGTCAGAATGGCTTGCTGTTTTAAAGGAGCGCTGCTGTCGCCATCTTCGGTGGCCAATATAAAAGATTACAACACAGACAGTGAGGAGGACTATCATTTTCACTGCATAGAAGGGAATTATTTTGGATGAATTTATTGGGCAGAAATAGTCCAGAAGATATTTGGAGGTGGAGTTAAGTGACATATCTGCTCGTATGATGTAGGTCTGTAGGAGGGGGGGGAAAAGTAGAGGGACAGACAGTGGATGGGTTAACAGCTCACAGTTAAAATGAATTTTATTAAAAAACGTACTTTAAGACCAGTTAGTATAGTTTTTGAAGGAAAAGTGAGTACCTGAAATGTATCCTATGTTATCTGAAAATATCATCAAATTGTGGATTTGTCTGCACTGGGAGACAAAAATAATTAGATTAAACTTCTATATATTCTATACATTCACACTAAGAATTGCTGGGTTATTTTCATAAGTCAATTTCTGGGTAAAAGCTGTAGATTCATAAGTTGGGTTAGATTGACCAAATATTGGTTCAATGTTGTGACTCAGGAGTTGGGTTGGCAATAAGCTGGGTTCTTTATTAATTCACTCCCCAGACTGATTTTCTCACTTCATAGGTTGGGTAGCTTGATCAAATATTGGGTCAAAATTTTACCAACTGTTTAGGTTCAAGACACGCCTCAGTTTTATTGCTTTATGAATATAAATATGTTCAAATGCAAAACACATTGTGCCCCTCATGCTCGATCCTTTATCCATGGCACAATTCTGTAATCCCATTCAGTGTTCTTAAAGTTTGACGTAACCTACAAACAATAACCTTTTAATTAAACCAGAGAGCTTTAACTTGGACCAAAATGAAATGGGACTTTTAAGAGTAATCCTTAAATAGAATAAAACCAAAATAGGTTTCAAAATATTCACTGAAGTAGCTTTTGCAACGCTATTCATAACATGTTTGTAATCGAGGCAAAAAACATCTGTCAAATAATAAATTGATGTATTAATTAATGCAATACATTTTAATCTCAGTAACAGATGAATAAAAGCTCAAATATTTATGAAACAGAAAGCATTTAAAAATGAATCTGTTGCTATATTAAAAGATTTTAAAAATCACCTTTTTGGTCGACTTGTTTCCTCTGGTGTTGCGTCTCCAAACTGATCAACTGCTCTTCACTCTAAATGTGCAATGATGCTTCTGCCAGAGTTCACACAGCAGCAGAACTATGAAAGCTTTTTGCGTGACTTAATTAGTAACCCCTTAGTGTAAATTACAGCAGCAAATTTGGTTCTGCATTTGGGTTACAATGTTGCATTCTAGGGTACATCTGTATTTTCTAACCACTATGGATTGTTTCTGGATTTTTTTTTTGTTTTTTAATTTTCACCCCAACATGTAGGAAAGCAAAAACTGACATCAAATTTGTGTAATTAGTGCAATTGGTTTAAGGTGAGTTTTTATATGTGAAAGAAAATAACATACAGTTTAGGACTGTCGAGGATATGTAAATTGTAGAAAAAAAAACATTGAGTAAAATACAGACATTAAAATCATACACAATCAATCAGTTAGATGTGACAGTATTCAAATAGCTTGTTATCTAAGACAGGTGTTCATTCAAATTAAATGGTGCCTTTGAATAACCTTTATGTACATAAAGCAGTTTGATGGATTCCAATTTACTGCATATGTGTGGGGATTTTAATTTGCATAACTTTAGCTAGCTTGATAGAAGATGCATTAATCTCTCTGTTCAGTGTGGAGTGGAAATCCAAAGTAAAAGAGGAAAAACGAGTGCCTCTGCTACAATTTACAACTTTAACTTTTACGATCCAATCTATTGAACTACTCATTATAAAGGTGTTCTTATGTGAACATCCATTATAAGATAATGCCTTTTTAGTTCAATCACAGAGGAATGAATTTGGTGAATTTCATACAACGATGTTCTTTTTTAACTTAAGGTTTATCTTATTTGTATTACAGGTTAGGAATACTGCAGAGATTAACTGAATGATTGCTGCCTGCAGGCTAGGGCTGTTTGATACAACGATATATATCGGATGATAATATAAAAACGTCTATCGTTTCATATTACGCTATTGTTTCTTTCGTGGTGTCGCAAAATAAACTATTTACGGCAATATTTTTTCATTGTTTTGATGGTCACTGTAGAATTTGTTAAAGTTCTCTCTCTTATATTTATTATAACCACACTACGGACAGACAAGCGACTGTTTTTATGCGTTGTCGTTAGCAACAATGACAGTGAAACTATTGCGTGGCTCTGCCGTCCACTTGTTTACTTTCCACATAAAACTTTCACAATAAAGCAGAAGATCCTGTTGAGATTTTTCGAAATAAACGGAATCACGTGAAATAGTATGCAGAGTGTTTATGGATGAGAAGCTAAAAAGAGCCGTCAGTCGCTTAAAAATAATCCTTAGAACAGGCTTTACTCCGCAGCATGCTGTTTAGTAAATACAAAGATAAATGCAGCTATTTCAACTTATGTAACACTCGGCTCCAGGTACAAAAACACTTCATGCAAGTCGAGTTGGACGAGATTCACAGAATTTACAGAAAATGTAAAAAGTTTTGTTATATATATCGTTGTCGGGACGATAGATGTCTTATATCAGGATATGAGATTTTGGGCATATATCACAGCCCTACTGCAGTCCTTACCTCATCTGCTTTGTTTTGCTTTTTCTGTTCTCAAATTGTTCTCCCATTAGGAGCTCAGTCTGGGAGGAGTTTTTTCTCCTCCTCTCACCTAATGTTGTGTATTTTTGCTGTTCTTCCTATCAGCCTACCTATCTGACCTGTGTCCCTATGTGATGTCTGTGTATGTTTGGTTGGAAGGTTCCTTTGTAAGTGTGCATGCACCAACTAGCATGCTTCCTGCTGTAACCCATAATTTCCTTCGGGATTAATAAAGTAT
>VUQR01036752.1:0-15366 GCA_015108515.1 Hemichromis elongatus
GTTGCATTTAGATGACCATCACGAGAGAGACAGACCGTCTGTCTGGCTCAGATGCTGGCAGTTCTCGCTGCAGTCTGCGGGTGGCTTCTCCTTTCACAGGGCAGGGAAAAGTATCACGTATCCTTCCTGAAAAAGCAGATATGCTTATATTTCTGCAAAAGACTTTTTAATTCTCCATAGTTGATGGATGCAGAATTGCACAGTGCACAGTTCCACTGGACTTGAGTTGATTGTATTTTTTGCTGGCTGATATAGTTTTATTTTTGAGTGCCCAGCTCATATATACTTTTAAAAAGGAGAGTGTAAATGTTACTGGACATTCTTGTGTAACTGCCACTGAATAATTTATGTTATACTTTGTTATTGCTATAAAAGAATATTTATTTTATTATTATTTTACATTTACAACTTGTTTTTTTCTGGGGTCCTTGTGGCACCCCATCGAGGAGCAGTAGGCTGTGGATCTCTTAAGATCTCACTGTTGGGTTTGTAAGGTCATGCTACTCCTACATTTCTGTCTTTTTCAAAGATAAGATATAAAACAAAGTTCAAAGCTAATCGACCTGTGTGTTCTCCTTTTTAAAATATAAGAATCAATAAGAGAATCGATAAAGAATTGAATCGTTAAACAGAATCGAAAATGGAATTGGAATCGTGAAAATCTTATCAATACCCATCCCTATTCTTTTATCTTGTTAACTGAGTCAGTTTTAAACTTGAAGAAGTGGATGAAAGTCAGGATCAGTGTCTGAGGTAGGAATGCAAGGGACAGTGGACCGGTGTTCATCACTGGGAGAGGATTGGTATCTAGAACTGTTAAACTCCATCACTGAGATTATTTGTTTGCATATGAATGTAGATCCATGGAGAACCATCCCATTTCCTTATGTGAACTTTAAATACTACTACTACAACAACTACTACTACTACTACTTCTGGGTTTATTTCAGCCTCTTGCATCTGCTTCATACAGTTGAGGCCAAAATTATTAGCCCCCCAGGAATCATTGAACATTTTCCTAAATCTCTTCCCAATGTTTGCAACATTGATGAAACTTGATATAATCAAACATTCACCAGTGCTATTTACTAGCTTTTGGTACATTTTGAAATACAAAATACATTTTTAGTCTTGCTTTATATCAAATACAGTAAAAAATGGGGTGGTCAAAAATATTAGCCCCATGTGAATGTTTGCTTTCAAAACACACCTACAGTAATAACCAATCAGCTTTGAAACCACAGCTGTGCAGTCAATTGGCTTCCTAACAGCATTCAATCAGCATAAAAAGACTCCAAGGAAGAGGGCACTTAAACACATGAGAGGGACTGCTGTTACTCATCATGCCAAAGACAAAGTAAATCAGTCTGGAGCTCAGAAAGAACATAGTAGAGGCTCATGATAAAGGGTAAGGCTACACTGCCATTTCCAAGCAATTCACAGTGTCTAGAACTGCTGTACGCTGCATCATCGGCAAGTACAAGGAGACAAATTCTGTTAGAAACAAACCTGACTGTGGCCGTAAGCGCAAGAACTCTGGAGAGGAAAATAGTCAGAGATCAAGGTTATGTTGCTTATGTTTGGCAAAGAAAGGACAGGCCTTCAACCCTAAAAACACAGTTGGCACAGTTAAACATGGTGGTGGGAGCATCATGCTATGGTGCTGTTCTGCAGCCTCGGGCACAGGGAGCCTTGTTCGAGTGCATGGCATCATGAAAAAAGAAAATTATGCTGACATTCTGAGGGAGAATATGCAGAAATCTGCTCACTTTTAGTCTAGGCTTACGTTGTGGCTGGGTTTTCCAACAAGACAATGACACAAAGCATACATCGAAATTAGTCCAAGAGTTCCTCAAGGATACTAAAACCAAGATCCTGGAGAGGTCTGCACAGAGCCTAGACCTCAACTCTTTTGAGAATCTGTGGCAAGTGCTCAAAGTAAATAGATATGCTCAGAAACCACGCAATTTGGACCAAAGAAGAACAATTTGCAATGGAGGAATGGGTCAAAATCCCCCAGGAGACCTGTGCCAGGCAATCATCACTGTTTGGTTTGTCTTCCAACTAAAGCTCCAGAGCTCATTCTCAAATCCTTCTTTTTGTCAGGGCACATTAGCACAGTCCACCAAACACTCTTTGATAACCTTTTTTGGAGTTTTATGGAAAATCACAAAGCTGGTCTTGACTGCTCCATCCCTCCATCTGTATGATCTTATGAACTTTGCTCTAAAGCAGATGCATTTGCTGAATCACATGCCCTCAGAACGGCGGTCTGATCATTAACACATGCTCATATTCGGTGATCCTCTTCAACACCTGAATTTTGGGATCCAAATAAAAGTTTTGGGGAAATGACTGCTGCTTTCAGTTTCAATACAACTTTCACAGATATCTTGCATCACTGCTGGCTTGCAGTCAGCACTACGCTGGAACCGCAATTGTAGCTCAGTTAAAACCTGAGAATTGGCTCAACACCAAATGTTGCAACTGCAACCTTTTACTTACGTCAAATGACCCTCGTCATTACTAACACCCCCCACACTGCATTCCTCTTTAGCAATCCAAGCAAACCATAAAGACTGTGTGTGATTTGCAATGATAAATGATTTTCCAGTTACCGGTATGCTTGAAGTGCAGAGATTTATGACTAATGTCAGCCTAAAGACACATTATCTATAACTCATTCTTTGCTGTGCTGTATATTTCCTCTGGCCACCTACCGCTCTATCTCAGGCTTAAACAATAGTAATGTTTTATTTTTGATTAGGCACAGTGTTACTGGAGAACTTCTCAATTAGATCATTGATATAATTTATGATATTTTCACATATTTTATTATTAAATAAAGTTTGCAAATGTCCAGGAAGTCATTGTTTGGATGATAGTCAAGCAAAAAATATTGTCCCTGTGACTGATCCAAACAAGCCCCAACCTTCAGAGTGGTGACTTCCTCTCTTTGCCGAGCAGGTTTACATTTAAATATGATACTTTCTGTTCTATTAAAATAATAACAATCCCTTTTTGCCTTGTTTATTTTTCTTTTTTACTCTGCTTTTGTTAGTGTTAAGCTTAAAATTCTTGTAGGAACGTAAAAATGATTTCCAGGGATTGTTTTTCCCATATTAGCTTTTTCACGTGAGTCACTCATATTGCACCATGCTTAATTCCAGCACTTACACACAAAGGCAGCTACATTGGGAAATAGTCCATATCCGTCTGCCTGTGCTTGTTAGACATCAGGATTTATATGTCTGGCACACTTCCATTTGTTAGCAGATACTTGTTTATCAAAGCCTTTCAATTCAAAGAAAATGAAGTTTTTTTCTTTCTTTCGTCCTGTAATCCTGTAATTTCTACAGGTGGAAATTTCCTAAGAATAATCATAAATGCGTGTGTGCACGAAAGAGAAGAAGAGCATAAGACAAAGTGAAGCCTGTTTGGGGCGCTGAAGCATCATGTGACCAAGGGGCGACATCTGGAGCTTGAAAATTATGCTAATTTGGACATAACAAAATCAGGCAATCTGATCAGATTACTGTGTTAAAATATCCAGCTTCAGAGCATAAAAATTCACTTACAATCTTATACAAAAACGGTTTCTATGAAGTTTCATAATGACCCTTAGGAGAGTTTGGGACATGGCTGATACACATTACCGCTAGCTGTTTGCTACGAAACAACTTTGCTCCTTTGAATCACTAAAATGGACCTTGCCATACTGTTTGTGTCTTTTGGTGAATTTCAAGTTTTTGCTTTGATTTTATAGAGTAAAATTCTAGTATTTAGGACTAACTATCCATCCATCCATTTTCTTCCACTTATCCGGGGCCGGGTTGCGGGGGCAGCAGCCCAAGCAGAGAAGCCCAGACCTCCCTCTCCCCAGCCACCTCCTCCAGCTTATCCGGGGCAACACCAAGGCGTTCCCAGGCCAGCCGAGAGATATAATCTCTCCAGCGTGTCCTGGGTCTGCCCCGGGGCCTCCTCCCGGTGGGACATGCCCAGAAGAAAACCTCACCCAGGAGGCGCCTGGGGGGCATCCTTGTCAGATGCCCAAATCACCTCAACTGGCTCCTTTCGATGTGGAGGAGTAGCGGCTCTACTCTGAGCGCCTCCTGGATGGACGAACTTCTTCGGTAGGGGCGTAGATCGACCGGTAAATTTATTAGAAAAAGATAACACAAGTAAAGACAAAATGCAGTTTTTAAATGAAGGTGTTTATTATTAAGGGGGAAAAATCCAAACCTACATGGTTCTGTGTGAAAAAGTGATTGCCTCCTACAGCTAATAACAGGCTGGGCCACCCGGAGGAGAAACGACTGCTATCAAGTGTTTGCAATAACTGGCAATGAGTCTGTTGAGACATTTTGACCAACTTTTTTCAAGCATAAAACCATCTTTTTAAGGTCATGTCCAAAGTCTTCATTTTTTAAGCCATTCATAGATGGACTTGCTGGTGTGTTTTGGATCATTGTGAAAACTCTTCAGCTTGAGGTCACAAACAGATGAACGGACATTCTCCTTCAGGGTGTTTTGGAACAGAGCAGAATTCGTAGTTCCATTTACCAGGAAGTCTTCCAGGTCCCGAGGCAGCACAATAGGCCCAGCCCATCAAACGACCACCACATTATTTTACTGCTGGTATGATGTTTATTTTCTGAAATGCTGCGTTACTTTTACACCAGATGTAACGTGACTCAAACGTCCAAAAAGTTCCACTTTTGTCTCATCATTTGTTTTCGGCTTACTGGAGTCCAAAATTTTTTTTTAACCTTTTCCAGACTGATAGATGTCAGCCACTTTGTTTCTCAGGAGTTTCTTTAGATTTTGGTTTAATGTGTTGCTTTTTGATATCTTTAGTTTAGTTAAAGTTACAGTATCTTTTCAAATAAATGTGGTTAATCATAGTTAATTCATCAATTAACAAGAGGATCAATTACTTTTTCACTCAGTTAGGTTTGAATAACTTGTCACCCTTAATCAGTTAAGTCATTATTTAAACACTGCATTTCGTATTTACTCTTGTTATTTTTTTGTAATATTTAAATTTGTTTGATGTTTGGAAACATGTAATTGTGATAAATACGCGAAACACTAGGAAATCAAGAAGGGGCAAATACTTTTTCACATCACTGCATATCACTATAAATCTATCATCAAACACATTTATGCATTTTTTTGGTTAAACATAATATTAATTTAAATGTACCTACACCTAACTAGTTTGAAAGTTTGTGTTTTAGATTTGAACCCTCACTGAGGATCCCACTGTAAAGCTGTCATTCACACCTGGCAGAAACCCACGACAGGCTTAGCTCTCAGTTCCCAAACGACAGATTTTTTTTTTCACATCTGGAGTATGGAAATTTATTATTATTCTTCCCATGCTCAACTACTTACTGGAAGCAGTGACCTAAACACAAACTCACAGCTAAGACATTTCGTCTTGGCACAAAACAGTTTTTACCAGCTAAACGTGAAGCTGTGGAGATAAGCATAGATGACACGGAGCTCTTAGTTCTCACTCCTTCTTTATTCCTCTCCTCACATCAACTGAACACATCGCGCCAAAAACACAACAACACACTTCCTCAACACTGGGTGTGTGAGTGGAGCCCTCTGGTGGTCCACCACAAAGCAGTGAATTTCCACACCAACAGTTCAATCCCAACACCACCAACAACCACCTGCTACCACAACACAGCACAGGAGCCAAGTGACAACCAACAGACCGAGAGCCCAGGTCTATAATAATCAGGCCTCATCTCATCTAAATGACCTTCTGGTACAGTATCACCCCATTAGAGCACTTCGCTTCCAGACTGTAGGTGTCATGAACCGTAGTTCACAAACACACAAGCTGGACCCAAAAGCAAACACAACACACTGAGTTGCTCACAAAAATAAACTTTATTTTAACTAAAGGGGACCTGGAAAATAAGAGAACGCGCTGCCGTAGCGCCGAACTGAAGGGACCGGGAAATACACAAAACAAAGACACTGTGATCGGGACCATGGGAAGCTGCAACGGAAAGAGGAAAGAATTACTGGAGAGCAGGGAGATAATGACATACAACAGGGGTTGAGTAATTTAGCTTATGATCGGGGCCGGACCGTGGAAACTGGAGGGAGGGGTGAGTGTCTGCGGAAGATTAATCTAGAGAAACTGAGAGGATGGCAGGCATCTTCATGAAGACCCGGGCGGGCAGGAGGACAGGCAGGTGGAGGCTCGACATGCTGAACAATGACCTGAGTGCACAGTGACAGCATTAACACATTTCATAAAATCCCAGAATCAAACTTCATGGAGCAGCCAGTTGTGCGGGGTTAAATTCTCCTCCTGCTGATTGCCCGGGGTGGGATGCAGGTGTTGAGATGACAGCACCACCTAAAGGTGTTGCCACCTGGGCATCCCAAATGCACCTCAGACACTGAGCCGCGGACCATGACAGTGGGCTTACTTCTTGTTCCTAGAGTATTTAAAAGTGGAATGGGAGGCAGAGCCTTCAACTTTCAGGTCCACTTCTGTGGAACCAGCTCCCATTTTGGTTTCTGGAGATTGACACCTTCTCTACCCTTAGCATTAGGCTTAGGACTTTCCTTTTTGACAAAGCATATGGTTAGTGTTGGACCAGGTAACCCTGAATTGTCTTTTAGTTAAGCTTTGGCTCCTCCCATGATGCACCAAGTATTTCTTTTTCACTCTCTGCATTTAATCATCAGTTATTATTCATCTCTGGCTTTCCTTCACAGCTTGTCTTTGTCCTGTCTTCCTCCTCTCACCCGGATGGCTGACCCTCCCTGAGCCTGCTTCTGTCAGAGGTTTCTTCCGTGTTAAAAGAAGAAAGAGATTTACTTCCCACTGTTGTCAAGTTCTTGCTAACAGTGGGTCGTTTGGTTGTTGGGCTTTCTTTGTATTATTGAAGGGTCTTTACCTCACAAAATAAAGCATGCTGAGGCAGTTGTTGATGTGATTTAGTGCTATATAAATAAAACTGAATTGAAGTGAAGCTGATAAAAGTCATGCAGGGTTCAGATTCAGCAATGCTGAGTGACGTTTGGAACCGTTGTACAGTTTTGACTGTAGTTTCAAACATGTACTAGTTTGTGCCTATTGAGTGTCAGCATAAAAGATAAGCTGCAGTTAACGCTGCAGCTTATCTTTAGAGCACACAGGGTTTTGTCTTTATACTGCTTATAGAACAATTGACACCCCTTAAATACCTTATATTTCCGAATATTTCTCAAGAATATTAACTTGCTGGTTTTTGGTTTGGTATGTCGTGTGTGTGTGTGTGTGTGTGTGTGTGTGTATGGTAAGTCTTATAATATTACAGAGAACATACTGCAGCAGTCATTTGTTGTCTTTGAGTGCCTACTAGTGTCGTTTAAACTTGCCTGCCATAAATATGTATGAGCAGGCTGGGCATGATAAAACGTAATGGTTATCTTTTGACAACTGTGGTTTCAGTAGCCTGGATGCTCTGTACCACAGTGTTGTCTATAGACCTGCTAAAAGTGTATGCATCATCGCTCTGCCCTTTGTGTCCATAACATGTAAAAGTTTATTCTTGTTCTAATAAGCTGACTCTGAAGGAAGCTCCTAAAAGGGAAGTGAAAGTTGAAACCTTTGGAAAGATTTCAAGGTAAAGGGCATAAGATTACGACAGAAGAAGTTTCTTTTTGGAATGCACATATTTGATCAGTATCCACCTAACAGATTGTGGCATTAGCGACACACACTTTACTTTTCTGAAAACTCCAGCAGCTTTTGAAGTAAAGAATAAACTTATAGCAGGAGGGGATCGTTCATATCTCAGGAGAGGAAATCAGTTTAGCATTTAATGGAGCTAATTTCTACCATTTAAGATGAAGACAAGTGTTGCCGTCCAGTGCATCGTTCTCCTGGCCTGCATGGCCCTTTGCACTCCAAAACGTAAGTGTGTTTTATCAGATTATGGAAAACTTGAAAAGAGCTCAGTTATGACAACATGTCAGTTTAAATATATTAATTTTTAAGTAAAATATGAAACTGTAGCAGTTTAATATTTATAATCACTTTCTATGTTTTCCAGTTATTCCAAGGTGCCGGTGTTTTCAGACCATTAAGGCTGTAAGGAGGGCTCTCATTGCTTAACTCAAGTTGGATGAGCCTCGTCCACACTGCAATAGGAGAGAAGTCATGTAAGTACCCACAGTGACAGGAGCACATTATTAATAAGACCTCAGTCATTAATAAGGATTGTTTATAAACTATTTTAAAAGCAAAGTTTTCTTTCCATGTTATAGTGTCACACTGAAGGATGGGAGTGAACGGTGTCTTGATCCTGAGTCAAAATTCACCAAAATACTGCTGGAAAAACTGTGAGTCATTAGTAAGAAAAGTTCTTTTATGTGGAGCACTTTCGTTCACTGACACCAAAATGTAACAAGTCAAATGTAAGAAGTGAGAAACTCTTTTCGCTCAGTGGTCACCTTGGAGCATCAGCGTGAAGCTGTACACGTCAGGCCTTCGTGAAATTGAATAGATGAACAAAAGTGCAGAACAAGTAACACTTTCTAGGTAACCAGCACCAGCTGATAAAATAGATGCCAGATTTCTGTTTTTAATCTACACTGGATTTCGGACTGTTTATGTTACAGGTACCGGGTGGCAGCACCCGTAGGCAGTTATATATGTATCCTGTAAACGGGAAAGAAATAGTCAGACAGGAAGACGTGGCTTATTGTTCCTGAATACTCCGCCGTTATTCTTTATTTAAATTCACAATTATGGACTCCTTTTGTTACTTTTACAGTGTTACAACTGTGTATTTACTTATTCTTAAACATAACTCACATTATCTAGACAAGTTCTGTTATCAGATGTACAAATTGAATAAACATATTCCACTATTATGAACATAGCCAATATTTGTATGAACTTCAAAATCACTTCTAACTAAAAAAAAATTCCCTTTAATCCCAAATAGTCTGAAATAATGGCGTAATCAGCACCCTCTTGATATGTGCACTGAATTCACGGAAACACTTTATGGCAGAAAACAAGCAACTAAAACAATACACAACAACTGTGGAGCCGATCACCAACATTACAGTACGTTGGGAGTGTGTAACCCAAACTAACATGCTAACCATAGCATTTTGCTAAAGCCGTAAACAAATAATTACAAACGTCTCATTCACTCGAGTACACAACGTTGTGCGATTTCAGTTTCTGACTGTAATGGTTAATCTACACCATATATCAGATGTCACTGCTGTCATTTTCTACTTTGGGCATGATACTAACCTGTAAACAGGAAAGAAATAGTCAGACAGAAAGACGTGGCTTGTTGTTCCTGAATACTCCGCCATTATGAGAAAACAGCCGGAGCACGCGCTTCTGACTGCTAACAACAGGCCATGGTCTTACACTGCCACCTACTGGTACAAAATTGGAGCGTCAGCTACAAATATCCTGGGCTGGTTACCAGGTTTCTTGCCAAAGCTAGCTCTTTCAGGGCATTTCCAAATGAAAATATAACTTACATGGGAAGTAAGATTGATTAAACATAAATTAATTCACATAAATTTGATCACACATTAGTGGGTATCACATTTACACCAGCAATTATTATTATTATTATTTTTACTTGTTTAGTGTGGAGAAAATTAAAAGCAAGCAGCTGTGTTTTGTTCAGTGAGTAATTAAACATGAGGCATTTTTTAGAAAGTCAAAAAATAACAATCTTACATACAAGGGTTCTCATAGCAGTGGTTTTGCAAAACAGACAGAGCAAACAGAAAGTCACAGTCCAGTAATAATCTGGACAAACCAGTTGTGAAGCACTTTAATTACATATGTATGTCTATGTGTTACTTAGGGTGAGCTGTACTATTTCTATTTGTCTAAAATTATTTTTCTTTTGTAGACAAAAAGCCAAAGGTCTTGAGAAGACTTTCTCCTTAAATATTTTCCTGCTGTATTACCTGAGAGACAACCTTGTAGCATCAAAAGTTCTGGAAAAGAAGCTCTTTTCAGTCGGATGCAATTTGGAGTTCAATTTTGAGGAGGAGAAGGCTGTAGTTAGAGAGGACATGAAGAAGGGGCCGGGAGGATGTTCTGCAGAGAAACTGGAGCAACAGCTGGCTTGGGTCTTAACCAGTCTCACGACACCTACCTTTGCTATCATGTGATTGAACCAAAACAAGTGAAAATGGTACTGCAGGACCTGTCTTTTAATAAAGGTGATATCAAAGTTTACACAGAGAGTGACTATGCTGTGGTTGTGGGAGAGGTTCATGCTGTGAAGGAGAAGATTGCAAGCATGGAAAAATGCCTACCCACCAAAAAGGAGCTGCCAATTGTGGAGAAGTTGTTTGGGCTCGTAGAAGAAGAGTTCAATCGAGAAATACATGCTAATTGTCCAGATGTTAAAGTAATCCGAGGTAGTGGTGTGATTACTTTGGAAGGCTCTGATAAGGAGGTTCAGTCAGGAGCTGCAAGACTGGATGAACTGATTAAGAACATAAAGGAGAAGAGAGTTAAGTTCCCTACAGCTCTGCTAACCTTCATCAAAACCAGTGGAGTCATCTCCAAATACCAAGCTCGTTTCCAGCAGAGCCTCAGAAACCCAGTTTTCTTTGAGGTGGGTTCAGATCTGGTTCTGTCCAGTTTGTCCTCCGATGCTCTGAATGAGGCCGAGGCATCAGTGATGAGAGAGCTTAAAGCGGACATTGTAGAGTTACAGGGAGCTGCAGCAGTGCAGTGGTACTTAAAGGAAGAAGGCAGACAAAAACAAGGCTGGTGGAGAGATACTGTCAAGTCCTCATCAGACAAAAACAACATCTTCAAACTACTGCAACTACATCAAAATTTTACTAAAGATCACAATACAGCCAACATGAGACAAATATTAAACGTAATTTGCTCTTCTTCTTCTCAGCGCCCATTTGTGACCTTGCTGACATCACCATATCTCTGAAAGGCAGAGTGAAACTACAAGTGGTGTTTGGTGACATCACTAATGAGACAACAGATGCTGTGGTGAACACAACAGACTTCAGAAACTTTCAGACAGGTAAAGTAATGTTCAGGCACTTTAAAACAGCCTTTAGTTACATTATATTTTTAATTAGCACACTTCCACTAAAGAGCTGTTAATCATCAGTAAACACAAGCTACTCTTTGCTGAACAACATCCAAGCACCATTAATTAGACAGCCCCCATTGTGTATTAAAGAGGACATTGTAGGAGCCCCGACTGGCCCTTGGTCCATTTGCATCCTTATTATTAAACATTTTCCAACTGTTTTATCCAAATAATGGTTATCATTATTATTATTCATCTACAGATGGAGTGTGCAAAGACATCTTAAAAAAGGCTGGGCCTCAGGTTGAGGCTGCACTGAAAAATGGTGAGAAGAATGATTCTTAGAAATATTTCAAAATTTTATTTGCATCATAAATAATTTCTAACAATTCATATCATCTCATGTTGTCTTTATCTCAATCATGCAGGAAAAGTGAACAGTAGAGAGATTTTGCAAACACAAGCTGGCGCGTTGTCTTGTAAAGCTATTTTACACGTATGTGGAGAAAGAAATACAGCCGTCATCAAGCAGCTGCTTTGTCGCATCATTCCACTTTGTGAGTCTTCTGGATACAGTTCTTTGGCCGTTCCTGCCATCTGTGCTTGTGAGTAGTGTGTGAGCATTAAAGATGCATAAAACATCAAAGTTATTTATGGAGTTTTGTTTGAATGGTTGTCCAGGATCTGGTGAATTGGACCCCGATTCTGTGGCACATGCCATCCTCCAAGGGGTTAAGAAGGAGGCCTCGTCCCATTCTCTCCAGTTTCTTACCAACATTCGCCTCGTACTCAACAAACTCCCTGTGTTCCTGGCATTTAAAATGCAAGCAATGCAGATGTTTCCCTTTGCTGTGATCAACTCACGTAAGCCAAAGTCAGCTTTTCTTTGATAGCACCACTGTCCTTTTTTAATCACAGACTTTATTGATTTTATTTGAAACTTATTTATTGTTGTTTTATCCACTTTACAGTGTCAGCTTATGCCCTGCAGTGCTTTAATATCCAAGTAGTGAATGACCCAAGGATCTCTAAGACCAGCTCTACTGTCAATCAGTCTGCTTTCTTGATTGTAGACCTGTGCAGAAAAAATGTTGATGATGCCATTGCAAAGCTCGGGGGTGTGTATCAACCCCCGCAGTCCAAACAAACTGAACAGGAGGAGAAAAGGTATTTTTTGAACTGGTTTTCTAGAGTAGACTTGTCTGGGTTGTGGAACAGTTAACTGGATTAAAAAATGTCAACAAGGTGATGCAAATGTTTCACAGATCTGCTCTCTCTCCTTAGTTTCTTTTAACATAAACTTAAATCTTTAGTGTTTCTAGGTGTGTTTATGATCCTAGAACTACTCAGTCTAACGATGTGTACCGATCTGGTAAAATAATTGATTTGAGTTGCACTTTATTCTCCCCCCAAAGAGAGGGAGTATGTAATCCGTCACGTTTGTTTGTTAGCAGTTTAGCATCCACAGTTTTCAAGATATTAGTTTCAAATTTTGTGTGATGGTAGATAATAATAAAAACTCAAGATGATTTAATTTTGTTGAAAATTGGGTCAGGATCACACCAGATGTGAAAATCTATTTTTTCAAACTTCACAGTAATCTACAAGGCTTTGTGGGAAATGAGTGCCTTTGCTGGATAAGCGTTTGACCTTGACCTTCATCATTAGCTTCCAAGGTCAAAGTTGACCTAGAGAAATACATTTCAAAAAACCATATTGCGTAATGTATCATTAGAAAGAGCACAGAGAGAGCCACACAACACAATTACGACACCCTACGGTGTCACAATGATGCCATTAAATTTCACTGTGAACGACCATGGCAGACCCGGTGACACTTTCACGCTTTTCAGCATTCTTTATTGACATACACACACGGTTGCTATGCACACCTTCAGAGCTGCAGCTCTCTTGCTGCCAGCTCCACACAACTCACAACAACAACCCCACAGGACCCGGTGCAAACACTTAAGGCGGCGGGGCATGATTGCAGATGCCATGCAGGTGCGTCTGTCTTCCCTGCACGGCACCGCAGGCCACGCCTCTGCCACATTCACAAAATCGCAAACCTCACGAATATATCTTAAAATCTTGAGTTTTTGCAGCTTATAGAAACCAAAACTTTCAGGCAATTCTACTCCATTCATATACGTGAACATAATAAAATGCACTTTAGTATGTAATGCTTTGAGGTCATAGGTCAAAGGTCAGGGTCACACAAATTATAAAAAAATCTTTAGATTTATCTACAAACTTTATAGCAATATATTAGTGATTGGGCAGTTTCTTTGTCTGAGCTCTTCAAAACATTAGGTGATTTCACAGTGACACAAAAATATTAATGTGTATACACAGTGTAATAACAGTATATCAATATTTATATATTAATATGTAATGCTATATAAATGATTAATTAAGCACTTATACCTTACTAATAACCTTAATAATGCTTAATAGTGTGACATTATTATAAAGTGCTACATATTATTATTAGAGACAATTTCTCTTTTTGTGTTTTTGCCTTGTTTAAAATTTTAGTTCAAATTAATGAATTTGAGCAGGACTCAGAACTGCTTATTTCTGAATGTTCATTGTTTAAATGGGTTGTTGTCTTTATGCTTGTTCAGTTGGTGTTTGGGTTTTTTCAAACTGCTGCATCTGTTCATATTTACTGTCACATACGTTAGACTGCATTGTTAGAAAAAAAATTATTTTATCAGCAGCTGGAGATGAAAAACGGTGTAAAATAAAAATTTAAAAAGTGATTTGCTTTTCAGTATTTATTGAAAGATAATTATGGAAAAATAAAATACTATCAAACTACTGAAATAAGGGTCAAGGTTCTTTTTAAGTACTTTATATGGCTCTTATCCCACGGTAAATTAAAATCACTAAGGGCCTTTTTATGCTTGCCGTGTCAAGTGCCGACACCTATTGTTTAGGAGAGTACTGCGGTGGTTTCCTGAGCATTAACAGCGGGCATAACGGCTTAATGGCTGCATCTCTATGATGCCATCACAATGGTGAGGGAAGCGACCCCTGTGGAAGATATATTGGCACACTAATCAACGTAATAAGCATGTCAGTGGACTCATGAAGGTACAGAGAGAATATAAAAAGTCTAGTCAGGGTTCAAACCAGGGACCTTCTTGCTGTGTGCTAACCACTGTACATTTCATAAAAGAACATGTTTAACATTTTAGCAAAAGCTTTGATATTACAGAAGGACAATTCCATGACTCACCACCTCAGGACGCTGCAACACAAACTTAGCGCTTCATTTAATCATTTCAAATTAAAAGCGCTAGTGTTTGTGTTATGGCTTCAGTGCCCCGCCTCTCTTTACCTCCTCCCTTTTCCTTTCACCGTGTCTGTGTGAGAGTATGAGTGGCAGAATACCTTCCTGTGGGACGTATGTAGGCGTGTTTCCTCACCTGTTTATAAAGTGTCAGGTTGGTTTTCCTGTTTCTAAACTACTCATCACCACCTGAAATAAATTATCAATTGCTCTTTTCATTCATTTGTTACCAGATCCCTTCAGCTGATACTTTAGAAAAAAGTCTAGCCGAGCGAACTAAACTCATGTGAAAATCTCTGTGTTTACTTCCCTGCTCAAAGTCCTCTGCTGTTAAAATATAGATTAAAAATTGTTGATTTTTAACCAAAGTAACCAACTGTAAAATTATTGCAAAAGTAATTGTTGCTGTTTTAAAGGATTAACATGTCGCTTTGTTTATAAACACAGCTATTGAAAGTTATTCTGATGAATGTCTTTATGCTTAAACAATCTCTCAAACAGATCTATTTCTAAGCGTTGACCAATTTATATTAGATTATAAATTGAACTGTAAAAAATTTACAAACCTTCACCAGTCAGTCCAAGTGGAACTATGTTTGCTTGGAGACAGATTTACTCCCACCAGGTGACCCGTGAAATTTCCTTCCAGTCCAAGCGGCTACCCAGATTTTGAGCAACTTCTGGCCAGATTGTTGCAATTAATCCCAGTCACTGAACGTAAAGCAATTTAAATATTTTTATTTCCAGTAGAAAGTAGGATACTTTGGTGTGACTAAGCCACATTGAGCTTGTTCAGTCTCTCTCTCTCTCTCTCTCTCCCTATATACATATACATACATATATATATATGTGTGTGTGTGTGTATATATATATATATATATATATATACATATATGTATGTATATGTATATATATATATATATATGTGTGTGTATATATATATATATATATATATATATATATATATATATATATATATATATATATTTATATATT
>VUQR01036752.1:15386-27001 GCA_015108515.1 Hemichromis elongatus
GTGGTCTGTTGGTAAGGTAGTTGATGGTCCATGCAGTCAGCTGCTTGCCTACTCCGGCTCCCTCCAGCTTCCCTCTCAGTAGTGCAGGTTGAATGGTATTGAAAGCACTGGAGAAGTCAAAAAACATGATCCTCACAGTGCTCCCCGCCTGCTCTAGGTGAGAGAGGGATCGGTGTACCAGGTAGATGACAGCGTCATCCTCCCCAATTCCAGAACGGTAGGCGAACTGCAAGGAGTGGAGTTATAATATATGTATAACTCCACCTCATTATCATTCCATTTGAAAAATTCGGTGCTTTGTCTCGCCATTTTGCCGCTCGTTTTAAAGAGCCGGAAAATAAATAAACAACAGACGGAAATGACGCAGGTCGAATCATCTTACGTTTCACGCATGCGCGGTACTGGAAGGTAAGCGTTTCGGCTGTTTTAATGTGGACGCGCAATTCTGTGAAAATGAATGAAAAGGGTAGTGTGGACACGGAGCATTTTCAAACCTATCTGGGCTACTGTGTATGTGGCCTTAGTCTGCCTTTCTCCTGTTTTATTTCGACAGTCTCGTGGTCCCCTGTGCTGTCAAGTTCGTTTGTATCAGTTGTGTTCCCCATGTGTTTCCACTTCCCCTGATCCCATCCTGTCTGTATATATTGTGTGAGTTTCCCCCAACCTTTGTCATAGCTTCTGTTTTTTCCTCTTCTGTGTTCCCTCCCATGTTTCCAAGATTTGCCAGGTTTTTCTAGTATTTGGGTTTTCGTCTTGTTTTCTTAATTCCCCCAGTTCTGGTGATCCTCTGTTTAGATTATTAGTTATGTTTTTTCTCGTTCAGTATATCTGCCTAAATAAACAGCACGCTTTCAGTTAAATTCCAGTCTGCGTTTCAGTCCTTACTTAAACAATCTATGCAATTTGCCTCCACATATCGTGATGGTTATGTGCTCTTAACTGACAGGAGTGGCACTTGGTGCAGTCTCCTGCTGGTTTACCCCATGTGCTTCTAGTCTCATGTGTTGTGTGTATTATGAGATGCTCTTTTGCATACGTTGTGACAATTTAGTTATTGATGCCTTCCTATCAGAGACTATTGTGCAAGAAAATTTCTGTAGATAAGTAATATTTCATAAATTGCAAATGTACTAATTGTACTTAGTACAGTTAGTATCCACCTATGTTGACTTCTTGATTGGTAAAAAAATAAATAAATAAATAAATAAAATAAAACTGTCACAAAACAACAACAACAACAACAAAAACTGGCATCTGCTAGTGACCAAACTCATTTTAAACATTGACCTAAACTTTCACACTTTGTGAATCTGCAGACCCAATTTTACCAGAGCCAAAGCATTTTAGAAAGTGGAAGCCTTCTATAAACTAAGATAACCTACACTCACCTATTACCTTTGAAAAATAACAACTAATTGTGTCAATAACACTAAGTCCACTCTTATCTCTTACGTTTATGTATTTTTTAAATCTTGAATTCTTATTGGTCTTCCAGCATAACCGCATAAATGTGCTTTTTTTTTCCCCTCAGGCACAAACAAAGGTGATCACAAAAGATCTTGAGAAGACTTTTAACATGGATATTTTCCTGCTGTATTATCTGAGAGACAAACCCAAAGCATTGAAAATTCTCCAAAAGCAACTCTCTTATATTGGCTGCACGCTGGAGTTAAAATTCAATGATGAAAATATTGTAGTTAGAAGTAACAGTGAGAGTCAGCCAGGAGAATGCCCTGCAGAGAAACAGGAGCAACAGCTGGATCAAATTTTCAGCCGTTTCAGAGAGAACTACCTCTGCTATCATGTATTTGAGCAAAAACAGATCAAGGTGCTACTGCAAGACTTCTCCCTTAAGATGGATGATATCAAAGTGTACAGTGAGAATGGCTATGCTGTGGTTGTGGGAGAGGTTCATGCTGTGAAGGAGAAGATTGCAGATCTGGAAAACATTCAATCCACCAAAAAGGAAGTGCCAATTGTGGAGAAACAGTACAGGCTCATAGAAGAAGAGTTCAATCGAGAAATGTGCACTAACTATCCAGATGTTAAAGTCATCAGAGGTAGTGGTGTGATCACTTTGGAAGGCTCTGATGAGGAGGTTCAGTCAGGAGCTGCAAAACTGGATGAACTGATTAAGAACATAAAGGAGAAGAGAGTTAAGTTCCCTACAGCTCTGCTAACCTTCATCAAAACCAGTGGAGTCATCTCCAAATACCAAGCTCGTTTCCAGCAGAGCCTCAGAAACCCTGTTTTCTTTGAGGTGGGTTCAGATCTGGTTCTGTCCAGTTTGTCCTCCGATGCTCTGAATGAGGCCGAGGCAGCAGTGATGAGAGAGCTTAAAGTGGCCACTGTACAGCTGCAGGGAGCTGCAGCAGTACCTCCTGATTTAGACAGAGTGAAGGAAATCCTGATGGAAGCCAAAAAAGAAGCAAACATTAGCGAGCTAAGAGTGGATGTGACCTTCATTCCAGGAGTTACTGGAACTGCAACAACCAAAGTACGACTGGTGGGCTACAGTGAAGATGTTAACAAGCTCAATGAGGTCATTCATGGTTTCCAAAAGAATGAAGTTGAGATTCAAGAAGTGGTAAACTTGCCACATCCTGAACTGGTTGACTGCTTTGATAAAATGTTAGACCTGATTGGCATGAGGCAGACTAAGGTGACCTTGAAACCCTCACATGCTCCTAATCCCTGTGTGGTTGTGAAGGGTCCTCGTTCTCTGGTTCAGAAAGTTCAGGCAGACTTAGCCACAAGTCTAACACAGCTGTCAACAGATAGAGTGGTGTTAAAAGGACCAGCAGTGCAATTGTACTTCCAGGAAGAAGGCAGACAAAACAAAGAGCTGTTGGAGAGATCCTGTCAGGTTCTCATCAGGGAACAACAGGAGGTCTACTCTCAAAGTACTGCACGTGTGTTAGATCTTTATCCAGAACCACTATACATTAACGTCCACCACTCCAGCTCAGCCAGATTGGAAAACAACACTGCCTGCAGTACACTAAATACAACAGCTGTTAACAACACAAACCTGGAGATCAAGCTTTGCACTTTGGAAGATGAACAGGTAATACAAATATATTCTGAAAAATTTCACAATTTCTATTCAAGCAGCATGTGTCCCACACGTTACTGGATTTTCACATAATTTCTACAGGTGAATGTGGTGGTGGCCCCCATGGTATCCAAAAAGCTTGCTTCCACTAAAGTTGGTAAATGTCTACTGAAAAAAGCAGGAAACCCATTGCAGAAGGTCTTTAATCTGATAGCTCGGAAAAGGACCGTTTTTGCTGGTAATGTTATGGTGGTTGATGCACCTCCAGCTCTGAGCTGCTCTAAGATTTTCTTCATTGAGTGTCTGCCATGGAATGGAGTTGATGGCCTCAGCATGCAGGTAAAGTAAAAACAAAATTAATTCATAAACATGTAAGAAAAACACAATCATAAACCAGTAAATTTAAATCGTAAATCTCCTTACCCCTGAGACCAATGCATGGACAAATATTTCCTGTTTTCTCGTTTGCAGAAACTTGCTAGTGGGATAAAAGGGTGTTTGGAACTCTGTGTAAAGGAAGGCTGGAGTTCAATTGCCTTCCCGATCATTGGACCTGGAGTAGTTCTGAAATATCCCCAGAAAGAAGCCATTCAAGTGCTAACTGACAGCATTCACCAGTTTGGATTATCTGGGTCATGTGAATCTCTTCAAAACATCTATATTGTCATTAAACCAGACTATCAAGACTCTGAAGAGGTGACAGAGTTTGATCTTCTTCTATAGCTGTATACAGTAACCCTTTTTTTGCCTTTTTGTTTTGTTTTCATTTTCTACTATCAGTTACTGCGGTAGCAAGTTATAGTATTACTATATTACATTGTATTAAATCTCACATATTACTCCCTGCTGAGAGTGATAGGGTACGGGTAGATACGAGTAGGACTGAAGATGTTAGACCCACCCTAGGTACCACCCTACTGGAGTAAAAATGAAGGCAATTATAGTACATAAGCATGTTTCTGTCAATGCTGTCTCTCTGTTAAAAGGGAGTATCTCCCTTCTGCCATCGCCAAGCTGTTGCTCATGTATATAAAGCACAGATCATAATGATCACAATGCAGAGGTTAGCCATTCGACATTAGTTAGAACCAGAGAATCTCAGGACTTACTACCAAAGTAATGGTAAGTTCTTAACTTGTTGTAGTTTCCTGTATTTGTTCTTAGTTTTAAGTACTGTGCATTGTAGAAACATTTATGGCAAGCAGGTGTTTAAACCAAACATGTATCTACAGTGCTACCATGAGGTCTACAGACAGCTGAGCTTGAAGATGAAGCAGAGCAGCCAAGGTAAAGCCAAAGCTGGTGGAACTATTTTGATTCAGAAAAAATGTACTTTTGAAATGTTGTGTTTTAAAGATCTATTTAACTGTAACAAGCAACATGGAGGTTAATATCAGACACATATGAACCTTGTTGTCATGTTTTTCTTCTCAGCCACCTTCAAGTCCCTCCAGAGTGACCTAGCTGACATAACCGTGAAAGTAGGAGGTGGGGTTGAACTAGAACTGGTCTTTGGTGACATTGTTAATGAGACTACAGATGCTGTGGTGAACTCAACTGACTTCACAAATTTTCAAGGTGAGAGACTTTAATGCTGATTAACTGTTGGGTTTCAATCATGTTTGTTGAGAAAATCCACTTTAACTTACTTAACTTAACAAGATCATTATATAATCAAATGGTAAATATTAGTAAAAACAGTAATATAATAGAAGCCTAAAATGCTAAAAAAAAAAAGAAAAAAAATACTGAAATAAAAGTAGTAAGTGTGCTACCTCTGCATCACTAACAGTTATGCACATCATCTGCAATTCTCTACCAGAAGCACAGGTCAATAAACCAGCCTAGTTTACCTGTTGAGCACAAAATACAGTCCATACATTATTATTATACTTTTACCTTTTGTAACGTGGTCTGGTGAGGAAGGAGCGGCTAGCAGGAGAGCAGCATGCTCAGCTGTAATTGCTGCTGCTGTACTCACAATAGGAGACTCTCCAACTACTACAATAATAGGACGACACCCCCTACTGATGCTATACCTTAATGTTCCTTCTGCTACATTTTTATGTTGTTTAGACTCAAGGCGATTTCTAAAAATAACATATGCAAAAGTTATTAATATTGATCTACAGGTGGCGTGTGCCGAAAAATCTTAACTATAGCTGGACCTCAGGTTGAGGCTGAACTCAGAAATGGTGAGAAGGATGGCTAAAGATACACTTTTCAAATTGCAATATATTTTTTGGAACACAGTTTGCAGCATCTTAATCATGTTTTTGTTCTTGTCTGTGTAGCAAAAATGAAGAAGGGAGAGATTTTAAAAACCCCACCTGGAGGGTTCCCATGTAAAGCCATTTTACACGTGTGTGGAGAAAGAAATTTGAGCCTCATTGAGAAGCAGCTGCTTTGTATCATTCAAACTTGTGAGTCTTCTGGATACAGGTCTGTGGCCCTTCCTGCCATCTGTGCTGGTGAGTAGTAGGCAAAACATTAAAGATGCATAAGCAAACAGATAACATGTAAATTATTAACACACTTTTATTTAAATTGCTGTCCAGGATCTGGTGGCTTGGACCCCAACCAAGTGGCATATGCCATCCTCCAAGGAGTTAAGACCGGTGCATCTTTCCGTGCTCTCCAGTGTCTCACAAAAATTCGCCTTGTCCTCAACAAGTTCACTGTTTTCCTGGCATTTAAAAAGCGAGCAGTGCAGATGTTTCCTTCTGCTGTTATCAACACAGGTAACACAAAGTCAACTTTTTCTCTTCCTCATGAGACACCTGTTTTCATTATTGAACTGTTTGTCACTGATTATGAGTCATCTGTTTTACAGTTGTTGCAAATGCCCCCCCAGTTATGAATATAGACCCAGGCATCCTTTCTACCAATTCCAGAGTTCAGCAGTACACCTTCATGATTGTTGGATTATGCAGAAAAAATGTTGACAATGCCATTGCAAATCTCAAAAGTCTGTATCAGGCTGAGTGCACTACACAAATCTTCAAGCAGGATGAACTTGCAGGGCTCACTCAAGACGATGTGAATCACCTAAAGCAGTTGATTGAGGTCCTGGGTGTGTATGTAGTGGAAGACCATAATAACCCAGGCCGCTGGACTGTGAGTGGGCTTAAAGATGGAGTCCATCAAGTGATGCAAATGATTAGAAAATCTGCTACGTAAATATTTAGTTAATTAAAACACTCAAAATCATGTTATTTTTCTACATATCTGAAAAACAAAAGAGGTCTGTAAAAAAATACAGATAGATATTAGTTTTTGTTTTAAAACACCTCCCAAACCTGAAACAAAACCAAACCCATAAGTTTGCTTATACTAATTTCAGTTTCTTAAATACCTCAATTAGCTTAGTATTAACAGAAAGGTGTGAAATGTGCTTTGTTCTGCTGAGCAAAGAAAAAATATATACCAGCCACAAAATTTATTTTGAAGTTTGCAGTTATTTTAAAAAATAAATGTGAAAATGTGATTAAAGAGAATGCAAATGTCAAGGTTTTTGAATTGTGGGCATGTCTGCTAATCAAAGAAGAAATAAACATCTTTCCTGGGATATGAACACTCCAGCATCAGTGTACTTTCTCTTTGTTTTGACACATTCACAGCTGCTACGTCAATGTTGACAGCGCTGATGCAATTTGTAGTCTCAGTATGACATCTAGTAGATGGTCTGTTAACACCGCAACTTTACTACAGTATTATTGCACACCTTATTTATTGCTTCAGTTCAGCCTTCTTTTTTCTTTTTGTGTGGTTTTAAATCTCAACACATGAATTGAAGTGTTCAAAACCTAACTTATGTCTGCTTTTTAACTGATAGAATAACAGCTGTTAAATGTGTAAAAACATCAAGTTTAATGCATCATCAAAATTACAAAAATACTAATAAGTGCTTGTGTGAAAAAGTCTGACCTTATTGTTACAGAAGACCATTTTTTACATTTTTTAAAAAAAAAAATACATTTAAAACCTGCATTTTGTACTTTCTTGGGTTATGTTAGTCTAACATTAAAATGTTAAAATGTTTTTTTTTACAGTGTATATCTTTCACATCTATGTGTGACAAATATACAAGAAAGTAAGAAATAAGGAATGGGACAGACACTTTTTCACACCACTGTAGGTTTATATGTACTGTAGTTTCAGAAATCTGGCCACAGTCATGACAATAAGGGAGATGCACACAAATTCCAAATAAACAACGTTTCATAATCAATGAAAATTTTCAATGAAAACGAATTAGAATTTTTATAATATTTACATTTTCAATTAAAATATTTGGAATTAAAAGACTATTTTAAATGAAAGAAACAGCATCTCATCAATCAAAGCAGATGAGTCTCATCTGCCGATCACAGTTAGCAGATGAGAACAAATGTGACATGTGTAACTAGGGGTTGTTGCAAAACCAGTTTTACCCCGGTTCTTTTTATTCGTCGGACCTCCAGAGATGACACCGGGACTCAGTAGATCACTTTTACTAAAACCATTTATTTACAAAACCATTAACTACAAAACTACTAAACTTCCGGAAGGGAGATCGACACGACCCGGGTATCGCTGTGAATCTCAACTTTCCTTTGTCTTACAGAAAGTTTTAAAGAAACGAGTCCCATCATTATCATGTTATAAACCCCCGAAATTCTAAGTATGCCTGTGTGTATGTATGCACGTGAGTGCTTGCATACGCGTGCCTGTGTGTCTGTGTAAGTGCGTGCACATGGATGAGAATGTGTGTGGATGCGCTAGCCTGTGTTAGCCTGTGCTTATCTGTGCCTGTCCCTCTGCCTACGTGACTTCCTGCCGGTCATAAACGTGTCCATCTCCCAGACCATAACTCTCCAATTACAAACAAAGTTACAAACAGACTCACCAACAGATCACCAATACTAAGACCCCTACTCAAATACTCCTTGGGGAATTTCCACTGAGCTGCATGTGCCTTTGTTTTAGTCACAGAGCTCAGGAAGGGGAGGGGTCGGGCCTAAGTTTATGACACCTTTCAGCCTTTATTCTTACAGGGCAGTGTCAGTATGTCTCCACATTATTTTACCTTTTTTAACACATTTATTAGTCCTAAAAAACTAGCAATATTCATCATTCCCCCCTTTTTGGTCTGCTACACAGCAGACCAACACTACACTAAATGTTTTAACATGCTGGCTTCATACTGCGTGTCCCCATTTCCCAAGAGTGGCATCCTGGCATCTAGCTCTGATTGTGATTCTCCCACTGCACACCCCAGTCAAAATTAATTTCTCAGTGTCCTGTTGTTCTGTTGCTCTGCATTTGGTTTTATTAATGGTGACCTGTACTGTTGGAGTTGCCGAAGTGGATTTAAGTCTGTCTCTATTTCTTCCGGGTCGGGTGATTCTCCACGCTCTTCCTTCTCTTTTTTCTTCAAACTCAGGGGTGGACTACCCTTCGGTTCGTTGCACAGATCAGGGGATTTATTCTGCCCCTTTGCAGGGATATGTGTTCAGAGGCTCAGTTGAGTCCCCCTTTCTGGCCCAGAGCCTATCAGACCTCCTAGGCTCTTCCGCAACATCACACCGGCTCCAGTGGTACCAAGTTTTGCCTTTCCCTCTCAGGTGGACTGCGTGTGAGGTCCTGGTCTCCGCCAGCTCCAGTAACCCTGTCCACCTTGGCGCCGACCACTTCCCTGGATGATGTCCTTCCGCGACATTCCTTGAAGTACCTGTAATTTGAGAATTAACTCCTCTTTTTCCCACATGGCCCTCACCATGCGTCAACCCACACAATTAAACACGCACAAGAATTTGCATATTCTCTGAAAAATTTCCCAGAGCTTCTCCCCTGGAGTAGCCGTGCTCCAATCCAGTAACCCTGTGTAAAAAACATTAATAAGTGGTTAAATGTTAAGCTCGTTCAACTCCCAGCTCCCTTTGGAGCCTGTATCCTGGAAGAGAAATCAGCAAGTTAAATCAAACTTCACATTTCACTTGTCTGTGTGTGCTTAATCCTTTACAAGCACTCTTGTTGAGAAAAACAAAACATTAGCAGAAGATGTAGAGCGTCCTGTAGGTTAGGGGTGGGTTGCAAATTCCAGAGGTGCTGTAAAAGGTCATAAAATCAACCCTGCTGTGGAAAAAGTAAAAAAATCAACCCTGCTGTAGAAAAAGTAATACAGATGTTAAGCAGCGCAGTTGTGTGCACACTCTCACAGTGACCTCTGCATTGCAGGCAATACCAGGTCATAAATAACACACCACTAATAAAGTCACAGACACAGAAAGTGGGAATTATAAAGTTAAGTCAGCACGGCCCAAAAGCTCATGCAAAACCAGGATGTTGTTGTCACCTTCTGCTCCTGTAAAAATGAAAAAATACATCCATAGGTCCACCCTTTTGTTGTCTGGGTGGAGGTCCAATCTTACACCAATCTTACATACTGGTGTTAAGTCAGTCAACTTTGTCAGTCCCGTCAGTTCCCCATTTTTATTTATTTATTCATTGCTGATAGTGGAACCTCTCGTCGCAATAAGTTTTTGTGCAATATGACGTCATATCAAAGAAAAAGAAGAATTTAGGCTGAATTACCCTGCAGAATCCTTTTAAACAGGGACTCGGTTTCTTATTGTCCCAAATAAGTGATTTTCTCCAAAGCCCATTGTAATGTGGAGATGGTCACTTCGATCGTTTTCCCAACAATATGTTGTATAACGCTTTCCATTCCAATTGTACAGGCCTGCTTAAAGAAAAGATTACAAAACAAAATTTTAGTGCACTGTTCAAAATAAAATATCAGATCAAAAATAAAAATGACATGTCGAAGCCTGGTCTTAGGACCTGTCCTTCTAAAAATAAAACAAAACATACCAAATCTAGTATTTGGTAGAAAATAAAAATGCCTCAGCCAATTAAATCCCCAAACATTCATCCATCAGTCATACACTACACTGCTATTCTACTAAATACTGAGTTTCTTCACCTGTAACCGTGTGCCATGTTCAATCCTCCCTCATACATCAGAAACAAAAAACTACAAAAACTGCTAGTTTCCCTCATTTAAACCTTCATTGCAGCATTCTGTTCACCCCTGCTATCATTCAATCATCTTTCCCAAAATAATACTATTTCACTGTCCTAAGTATTGCCTCACATCTCACTAAGTGAACTGGACAAGATGATGGTCACAGAACTGCTTACCCCAAAATGATGTTTGCTCCTGATGAGCTTCATTACATGTGTGTGTTTGTTAGTATAGTTAATACATTTGCTATTTGTGTGTGTCCTTTTATTTACCTTCCCCCTTTTTTCTGATACAAAACAAAACAAAACCCTCTTTGTTTCAGAAACATCTAAATGAAATTAAAATTCTCTATTGTAGTCCGTTACAGCTAAATCCTAAATGCTTGCAGTTTACCATAGGCAACCATGCTGTGTTTTATTAACCCCTTCTACAATT
The DNA here is from genome assembly GCA_015108515.1 of Hemichromis elongatus. Classification (NCBI taxonomy): domain Eukaryota; kingdom Metazoa; phylum Chordata; class Actinopteri; order Cichliformes; family Cichlidae; genus Hemichromis; species Hemichromis elongatus. The sequence goes on from VUQR01036752.1 coordinate 25,886, forward strand.
ACCCCTTTGTGATGTGTGCCACTTCCTGTATGATTTTGTGCTACCCCCAGTACATATTATGTGCATGTGTGCCTTTCTGCTTTTTCCTAGTAGTACACTGGCATTTGATGGCATTTCTTCTTCTTTCTGATGCAGTTTCACATACCACATATCTATCTATCTATCACACACACACACACACACACACAGGCTACATGGTACAAACAACTTTTAACTGCTTCACTACAAAGCAAGTGAGAATGTTCAGTCAGCTCATTGGCCAGATGTGTCGGGGGGGCGGGCAACAAAATTGAATACAGGAAGGAGGTGCTGTGTGAGAAAAACAGAATTTACGTTCATTTCAGAGCAAGCTGCTGTTCTGAAATGATATTTGTATATTTGCAGCACCTCCATGGATTGAGAATTGAGAAGTCTACATGGCTACAAGAGTTAAGTTTTTATCAGTTCAACTTTGTAACATACACCTGTTAGTTGGTTCGGATCACGTTCACACCATAAATGAACTGCTCTGGAGTTCATTTGGAACCGTGCCGAGACCGCCAGTCAGAGTAAGACCACATAGGGATTGTTTTGGTTCACACCCGAGTACATTACTCTAAACACTTGCACAAACAAACCGTACGGATTAAAAACCGCAGGCTGGTCACAATTGGAGTAATACAACCATGCAACTAGGTAGAAGTTTAACATTATAATTATGCAGTAATTTCAGAGTGCTACCTTTGCTGCAAAAGGGTATTTGTATCCTGTGTAAATCTGGCTTTGTGGCTGGCTAAATTTGCATCTGTTCAGGTTTATTGTATGGTAAATGGACTGGTTCTTATATAGCGCTTTTCTACTCTGTCTGAGCACTCAAAGCGCTTATACAACTAATGCATTCAGCCAATCACACCAGCACATTTCTTTAAGTGCTAAGTAACTATCATTCACACACATTCATACTCCGATGGATGCATCGGAGAGCAACATGGGGTTAGTATCTTGCCCAAGGATATTTGGCATGCAGACTGGAGGAGCCTGGGATCGAACCACCAACCCTCCGGTTAGTAGCTGACCTGCTCTACCACCTGAGCTACAGCCACCCCACATCCTGTCCTCTTTATTCTGGAGGATGCC
>VUQR01036757.1:2588-13231 GCA_015108515.1 Hemichromis elongatus
CCCCCCCCAGAGGAGGGGGGGGGGGGGGGGGGGGGAGACGAACATAGCCACAAAGCCATACTTGAGAGGTATCACTTTGCAATCTGCCCGTCTCCCAGCTCTGGCGTCTCATTTGTTCTGTGTGCTGATGTGCGTCAGGGCTTCAGGGCAAGGTGATAGTCTCAGGGGACGAGCTGCAAAGGAAAGTTACCTGAGGAGATAAGACAGTGAAGGGAGAGGGGGGGAAATCCTTTTTCTGCACTGTGGATCTTTGTGTTTCTGCAAAAGACAGTAGCGGCAGTTTAGCTGCAGAAACTTGACTGCAGAGCCAGAGGTCCTTGAATGGGTTGGCGTTGAATGGCTTGGGTCCTTTGAATATACTCTCCTTGAATAAGAGGACTCTGACAAGAGAGGGCTTTGTGATGCTTCTGTGCTGCTTTGCTGTTATCAGCACTGCTGGCTCCATGTGCTGGACGAGCAGCAGCTCCCACTGTTCTCTGATGGTTTTACATTCAGGTTTGAGATAATTGTTGAGCAGCATTTTGTTCACCACAAATTCTGGATCACCTTGTGATTTTATGTAAAACGAAAATATACGTAAGGACAAGAATGTAATAATAATTAGCACAGTAGGTGACTGACCGCACCGCCAAGCAGTTCCAGTTTTTAATCCCTCCTGCTAAATTCCCGAGCCTCGTAATTCTTCAAATTATAGAAGCTCATATAGTTTTTTTTGTAATTAACAAATCACAATTTAATCCACAGTGCATGACAATTCAATTTGTTGATTGCCCTCGCCCCCCTCCCTCCCTCCCTCCCCCCAAACCACCTCCTCTCCTCTATTTGGGAGTGAAAAGGAAAGAAAAATAATCGCGCTGAATGTATTAATTCAACATGATGAATCCTGTATTCAAGTCAGTGGAGTGAATAATTAAAATTAGCTGATAAAACTTTCAGCAGAATTACTTTGCCGAAATTGCTGAACAGATGTGTCATTTTAATGAAAATCCACAGCCAAGCTCCTTTCCTCTTCCCCTCTGTTGGATAAAAATATTATTCCCATGGCACATTCTTAATTTGGTGGTAAATACACTCACAGCCGTCTCCGGAAGGGTGGGCGGGAGCGGGCTGAGAGCGAGGAAGAGCAACTTGTCACACTTAGTAACTTGATTTCTCCCCCTGCATGCAGTAACAGCAATCTACAGTAATTCACAGCACTCCATTGTTGCAGCAAGTCCCAAGGAGGACTTATTAAAATGCAATAATCTCCCTATTTAAACAGAAACAATAACCATTAGAATTCCCGCAGATCTAAAACAGAGCGTAAGCCCCCATCTGCTGTGAATGATTAGAGTCTTGACGAGGGAATTTAATTTGCAACATTCAAAGATGGGAATCTGAGCAGATCTCTCCTCCGAGACTCTCACCCTCATACTCATTTGCCTCTCGCTTTATTTGTCTTTTTAATTATTTATTTAGCTGCCACTAAAGTTGCTCCAGAGAGGAGGCATTGAATGCGCCCAGGCTACACAACAATGTACTTTACACATATATATATATATATATATATATATGCATAAAACAGATCAGATATCATCCTCAGATCAACGTGCCATAAAGTGAGAGCAGAATGCATTGGTGGCAGCTGTCCATTTGTATTGTCTTGCGTGCACACATCCTCTATTACACAGTGCATCATAGAATCTGTCTGCCCATATCTGTGTTAGGCATTCTTAAACACCATGTTTGCCAGCATGCTAGTGGCTCTCTGAGGTTGTAAAAACAGTGCTTTAAGCAAAATGCTAGCAAACCCAAGTGTGCTGCATTCACGTCGAATTTTATACAAAGTAAATGGTACTGTGCAGCAGTCTTGAGCCAGCTGATTTTTGGTAGTTGGTAGTTTTCCAGATGTGCAGAGTCTTTTCTTTTTATATTGGTATATGGGTTGCTTTTTAGCTCATTTTGATGGATCCAGCCACTGACCGTAACCATTTGGGGAATGAGTATGATGAGAGGAGAAAGGACAACACTGAGGGAAAACACAAACTATTGAAGAGAGTAGACAAAAGGAACTGACATCAGCAGTGTCATGTAACACGTCAGGAGTAAAAAGAGTGGCATGAAGGAGAAATGCTCGGTGCATCACGGGAAATCACCCACCAGCCTGAACCTTTAGCAGGATAGCTGAGGGTCATCTGATCCAATCGGAGCTTTAGCAAAAAATGACAGTTGGAGGTGTCTATCTCCTGAACCCAAACTGGGAGTTGCTGTCTCCCATTCTACTTTTGGAAACACAAGCCTGCACGCTGCTAGGATCATATGGTACTGTCGGGCATTGAAGTCATGGTGGGAGTCTGACCATTTGAGGTTATGTATTTGAGGAGAAGGATTTTTTTTTAATGCAATTCTGGATTTAACAGGAAGCCAGTAAAGAGATGCTAATATGGTCGAAAAATTATCTTCTTATTTAGTCGCTGTCAGGTCACTAGCTGCTGCATTTAAGCACAGTCTGATAATAAAGAATTACAATGATCCAGCCTCGGACTAACAATGCGTACACTAGTTTTTCAGCGTCACTCACAGACAGGATGTTTCTAATTTTTTGGCAGTATTGCACAGATAAAGGATGGTTGTACCAAATGTTACTAGAAGCTAAGGTAAAGCCAGGCAGAGCAAGTATCCTGTAAGACCATGTTTCTGAGATACAGTACCACTAGTTTTGTCTAAAATTTGAAGTAGAAATGAAAAATCACAGACGCCCTTTAATTCTCAAAGACATGCCCCTAGTTTAACTTACTGATTGGTGTCATCTTGTCGATGTTAAATCTGTGGACTACATGTAGGCCGCTTGTCCCCAGTGATACGATAGTGGTAATGATTCAGTGGTATCTCTGGTAGGCTTCAAGCATACATATTTTTCTGTCATCAGCAATCTGTGTGTGTGTGTGTGTCGGTGATGAGCAGTACACAACCTTGCTCTACCACTCCTTTTTGGATTTGGAGATCAATTGAAGCGCAGCAGTTTTTCATCATTTCAAAGACGTGCCAGAAAGGAGAGCTCCACCCTCAATTCAGCACCTTAGCAGGCTAAAATGTAGCAGGTGCATTGCTAAATATACGTTAAAAAGTACCTTACTCTGCAAGTTGCTGTACTCCCGTGGGCTCCCTGTGCTACTGATCTCTCTGCCTGGTATCATCCATTTCTGGCTGAGTGTTCCAAGCGAATCCTAATTCCTGTCTGTGGTTACCAGTACACCCCAGAGACTTCAGATAATGAGCTCGGGGGTTTAAAAAAAAGTAGAGTGCCAGTCTCAGAAGGTGTTGTTGAGTTATGGATGGGGGTGGGGTGTTGGAGGGGTTTCCACTGGAGCCTCCAGAGACCCAGTTAGGACCAGACCTTTGGCAGAAGCCACATTATTTCCCAATTTGAAAGGGAAGCTGTGCCATTTTGAATAGCATCTAATTGGCACTCAGTGGAGGAAGACATGAGGGGAAACGTTTTACTCATACATTAGTGCCAGCAAAAGGTCTTTTAAACGGGGTAATAGCATAACATTTGTTATTGGAAGCAATCTCGTGTGACTTATTGCAAATCTGACTAATATAGAAACTGAGAAAAATGTGCTTTCATTTTAGTCACATTTCACTCATTTGATTTTTGTCGTTTTTCTCAGAAATAAGTTTAGGTTCAGTGACATCTCATATTTTTTCATTCGTAACTTTTCTGTTTTCTGAGCAATCATTGCAACCATTGTATGTACCATGTTACATTACCATGGTTACATTTATGTTAGCTTCATCCGTAGCAAGGTTAGTAGTAAAGGCACGGCTTTGCTGTTCATACGTCGTTAGTGACTCTGCTCATTAGATCCAATTAACTTTGTTATTTCCCAACCAAAGCTTTTTGATTAGGACTGTTTGTCCCGTCCAACTAGTATTATCATTAGCAGTACAGCCACAGCTACCATGTTTTTCTACTAGAGAGCAGCATCTCATTGGAAACATGAGTCACACTTGTTAGCTAAAACACTTTTGGGTCCCTGGCTGTAGGAGAGAGGCTAAATTGTGACACTAGCTCAGTAATATGTAAAGATAACGAGCACCATCATTAGTTCAGTCATTTCTTCTGACAGCAACGTGAACAGTGAGACTGAAAGCAATTTGAATATTTCATCCACATCATGTGATGATGTTCTTTTAGCCCTGTCAGGGTTGTGTCTTAGTCGCTTCGTTGCTCCTTCTTATATGGTTCAAACTCTTGTTTGATGCACATGTTTTTATATAACCTCATAAACCTCTCTGTTCCAGATGTGTATGAAATCATGTTAATGACAGATGCATAATGTTACGCAGTGTGAGGTCCTTCTAGTAATATTGGATTAACTTTATAAAAAGAAGTAATTTAGACAGTGGAGGAAACATACGCCCATCTGGACCTGCAGATTTGACTTTAACTGTACAAAATCAGTTTTCAATAGATCATTTAACTGTGTAGCAAGTTTTGCATATAAAATATGTATTTGTAATACCCAAAGCCATGTTTCATTTTTGTCTGTCGCTCAACAATGAAAATGTCTCAGACTTTAAAAGCTATAAACCAGACTTTTAGTAAGCTTTTTAATAAATAAGGCTTGTATCTCTTGCCTTAGTCTTACCTTTACTCAGACAAGAACTCGGTGTGATGTAATTATTCATATTGTAACTAAATAATCTGTAGAATAAGTGTAATTTCATCATGCCGCCATATTTCCATTTAAAAACATAAGTACTTGTAATCTATCTTGGTAAAGTTACATGAGTCAGTTACATTTAATTTAATTATGTAGCTTTAATTTATTAATGTTTCATTGAGTCCAAATAATTGGCTTTAGCAAATCCAACAAACTTTGTGTTAATTTTGTGTTAATTTGCACAGCTTCGATCAAATACTTCACAGAAACAAAGCTTTGCCTTATTTCTATCAACTATTATGTATTCAATTTAATTTAATTTAACTTATATAGCGCCAAATCACTACAACAGTCGCCTTAAGTTACTTTACATTGTACAGTAGATCCTACAATAGAGAAAAAACCCAACAATCCAATGACCCCCTATGAGCAAGCACTTTGGCGACAGTGGGAAGGAAAAACTCCCTCCTAACAGTGATGATCCCGCTTTGTCCTGTAATGTAGAACACAGTTTTAATATCTTAGGCAATATAATTAATGAAAAAGATTGCACTGCAACAAGCCTTTTCCCTAATGAGCACACAGGCGCTGCATATATGCACACATATTATACTAATGTACATAACCAGTTTATCCAGTTTGGTTGCTAGTCTCGACTTAACCAGGCTAACACTCCCACCAGTTTGAACCAAAGGACACTTTTGTCATATTTCTGATTGGTTTACTAACGCCAAAACTTTGCAATGAGACATCATGTAAAAGCTCAGTAATTATGTTTGAGTTATTGCATGTATCAGTGTCACCGTGCGTTGCGCACAGTAGACTTTGGAGTCCAAGAACAATAATGAGAAGCTTACTCTAAGCCAAAGTACATGAATGTGCATCTGCTTAGAAATGAGTAAAAACGTACTATGGGTTAAAGAGGAGGTGCCCACGAGCAGATGAAGGGCACTCCTTTATTTTGTGATGTACGCCTAGTAAAGGCAAGAATATCACAACCACTGTAAACAACACAAGGAACTCTAATTTCAAACTGGACGCATCAGCTGTTGCTGTGATATTAACCAGTCAGAGAAGTGGGCTTGTCTTTTTTTCCAATACTTACTATATTGAAAAGTTGTGTAGATGGGATTAACCATGCACTTTGTGCCTGTGGTCACTTTGAGCTGTACCTGGAGCACACTAGAAAACAAACCAACGTAGCATAGGGGCGAGTCAGCTTTGTTAACAATGAACTTATAAAAGTTCAGCAACTAGATTTACTCATCACTCCTACAGAAATGAATAGATTCAGGTCTGTATTTATACACATGCAGTACTTGATATTAAAGTATATATATTAATCTCATTCCGTGAATGCACATAGATCTAGTTGATCTAAATTCTCTTTGAGTCAAATACAACCAACGAGAAGCAATCATGTAATAACCATAAAGCATTTTCATATCTAAGTAATCAAACAAGTGCTAAAAAAGTTTGTTTTCTTTCACTGTGTATATGTCAAATAAAGCACCTTTGGGATGTGCTGTGTGATGCTGTCATGTCAACAATGGACCAAATTGTGGGGAATGTTTCCAGCACCTTGTTAAATCTTTGCCATGAAGAGTAAACGCTGTTCTGGATGCAAAAGGTCTTCTATTTTGGAACTAGCAAGCTGTACCTAATAAAGTGACTGTTGCGCATTATGTGGGTGTATATGTCGTATCTGCTGCTATTAATTAGTAGATTAGGAAAAAGTTGGGAGTTTTGTAATGAAACTGGGATAGAAGTAACTGTAATGTTAGTCTGTATTTTCGATGAGTCATTAATGGGTCACCTTTGGACAGTCAGGTAGCGCCTTAGGAAACACGACATGTCTCAGGTTTGGATGTGTGCCTTTACACCAACTGTGCTGCATCTTCAGAGAGCTGCTTTGATTTTTTTTTTTTTAACTTTTTTAATGTGGGTACCTAAATATTACACGGATTCCTTTGATGAATAATTCCTCTTGAATAGCATCCGTGTCCTTTGTTGCCTTTTCGTACTCTACTCATCCTTTCCCTTTCAAGATGAGCAAGAACAACAGCCTCCAAATCAAATAGTTGCCATAATGTGTAAATTGACTGATCTCAGCCAGTGTACCTCCACGTTCTACTCCTCGTCTACTAAACCCCTCACTCCCTGCAGCTTCTGATGCGCTTAATTAATGAAGGAAGAAAACTGGAAGTGCTCTCTGTAAAGGTAAGGTAGGGAAACTCTGGTGGCTCTGCTTAATGAGGCTAATTATCCATTGTGGATGTCCAATCCAGTTGGGCTTTTCTTTTGATTGCTTTGATTAATTACAACACACCGACTGCTACTCTTACAGCCTATTAGAATGGCAGACAATGAAAAGCACTGCAGCTAACTGGGAAACTAGCAAAGGACCCGCAATCAGGAGAATATTGAAGGACTACAGGAGAATCCTGAACATCGGCCTTTTTGATTCGGGTCAAGTGCAGTTTAGTAAGCTTACCCGATTACTTGACCTAGCATATTATATCAAAATCGTGTAATTTTTATATTTTTCAACATATTTATTGTAAAGAAGAAGACAGGCCTTTCCACCAGCAGCCAAAGCTCTGTATCAGACAGTTTCCCTGTTTAAAAATCAGGATGAGATGTGCATCTTAGTGTTTCTGTGAGGGGGGGGGGGCTTTTGTTACTCACTGACTTGTTGGTAAATGCATCAATCATTGGCATTGCTAACGTTAGAGGCTCTTAACGGCCTAACTTTGAAAGCCAGTAAGACAGAAAACTGTTTTCACTACCTTCAGTACCTTACATAGTTGTTCATGGCATTTTTATTAATACCTTCTGAAATTGGCACAAATCTAAGTTATTGTGAAAATGATTAAGTGATGTGTTCTAACGAACGTATAAAGTCCTCGCTGGAAATCAGCTTGTGCGGAACGTGATGGGCACTGATAGAAATAACCAAGGACAGCGTTATTCCAAATCGTGACAGCGGTTATCAATCCGTATCGTATTTCCCATGAGCACAGCTAGTTGAAAGGTTTTACAGTGACTCATGCATGCTTTTAACATCAGTGTAGCAGAAAATAGTAGAAAATCTGTCAGGATTTATGCTCTTAAGGAACAGATTGTCTCCACAGCCATTTGGCTCCAGCATAGTGTGGAAAATCATAATGAAGCGAGGCAAGTCGGGGGGGGGGATCTTGACCTGAATTTTGTTGGTTTGGTGACAATGAGAACGATAAGTGCTTTTGACACTAGTGAATGATGATGTGCCACGGGCCTGTGAGCTGTACTGCAGCTAAATTACAGCTGTCACACACACTTTTCACGATGGCCAACCCTCCTGTGAATCACCTAATGTGGCAAATCACAACCTTAATTCTTCATTAATTCAGAGGGGAAAAAAAGGAGGATTTGGTCGTGTAATTTTTCCCTCACGGACGCTGTTGGAGAGTCCAATAAGCAGCCATTTACAGTTGACTGAGCAAGAATTGCTCCACCCCCCCAACCTCTACCCTCTCCTCTCCTCCACTTTTTACAACGTCGACGCGGTGGCTGTGAAACCTAGTGATGCTTATAGGCAGACTTATTGCTGTGGTTATCTTTAATGACTTTGAAATGTATTGGCCTCGTTAATAAGCAGCGAGGTTATCAATTCCTCTAATTAGGCTGCGTGCTCCCCGAAGAAATTTCACATTAAAGAGCCAAAAGATGAGTCAAGCGAGGGGCGCTCTCTGGTGAGGGTGGCGGGTGAGGGGGGGTTACAGAGTGCAGTGGGAGGTGGTGGTGTTTGGAGCTAAATTTCAAAGCCTGTTACCCCGTCTGGGAGGATTAGCATTAAGTCATTGTGCCCCCTACTACCACCCATCTCCCATGCAGCCCTCACCACCGCCACACTCCTTCCCTCTTCTCTTGAAAATGACTGTTTCACTTAGACATTATAGCTAACAGCGGATGTGTCCGTGCAGGGGGGGGGGTAATCACAGCTGGGCAGGGCTGGGTGGTGGTAATGGGACATGAGCACTGCTGAGGTGTGTAATACGATCAGGAGTTACTGTCACAGAGCACTGATGTGCATATCTCAGGCTGACATGTTGAGGCCGCGGCGAGGCCATTTGGGTAAGCTTTATGTGGCGTTACAGGGAGCGTCCGGGTGCTGCAGTAAGGAATACTGGCCTTTGAGATCAAATGTATGTCTGCCTTCTGTTCTGGGTTTCTGCACTTAGCGTTTATTAGCATCTGTGTGTTAGTTATTTCAGAAAAACTAAAAAAAGTATTTTGTGTCAAGTGACGATTTTTGCAGTCTTAACGTTCCTAATTATTCATGTAAATTATTAGGCTTGTTAATGATATGCGATTCCACCCGCAGGTGAGGTTTAGTTAGTCCCATAGTTTTTACACTACAAGCGTTTCTTTGTGTTCGATCCTTGTGATCCTTGTGCACTGGTAAAGGCGGAATGTTGTGACTTTCTGCTTTTAATGCATTGGTGTATGCGTGCATCAGCAGTGCATACACACTGTTCCACTTGTGTGTCACCATTCATGCGCAAATGTGAAAATAGAGATTAGTCATAAATGGTTCTAATTTATTGGTGCTGCAGCCCGAGCAGCCAGACTGAGCTTCCTGCAAATTTATAGCCAAATGTCACTTTTACATGATGGGATTGTAACAAATATCTGCTGCATATTGTTAAATTAATCTTCCATTTAAAACTAATGGAGTTAGACTCCCTAGGTTCAATGTAATTTGGTGTTCACGGGCAGCACGTAACGCGGTGTGAATACGGAATGAGTTGCGGCCAAACGGCCTAATCTTCCATCACCTTGAACCTGAGAGGAGAGGACGCCTCATCCGGCAGTGGCTAATGAGATTGTGCTCACCTCCCGGGAGAAAGAGAGACGGGGAGGGAGGCAGGCAGGTTTTGTTGGGAGGGAGGTTGGAGCGACGGAGGAAACGAGGATGGATGCCTTGAAGTATGCCAGTGCCGGGAAAAGGGAGAAAAGCAGAGCGGGAGATGTATAGAGCAGGCACCCGATGGCAGCTTGTAGGTTTCCGGCATGCCTCGTCACTTGTCTTATTTTGCTCAACTCTTAAGTCGTGCCGTAGGACGTGGCTGATGTATGTATGAGAGAGCCGGGGCAGGTTCAGAAGAAATGAATTGAATATCATTATTTCACAATCCTCACCTGGCCGTGACAAAGACAGAGGACATATTTCACAGTTAAGGATGCCGCACTCAGCGGGGCTGTCTGTCTCTCCATAATTCATAAAATGAGAAAAGGTTCCCCTGCGCAAGCCAGGCCATATTATTGTCGAGGAAGCCACAGGGGATGGCTTTCCTCTATCGCATGCGGCGTTCTCTACATGTTTCTTATACGCAGTAGGCTCACCTTCCTGTTTCTGTGGAATCGCCAGCCTTTGGTGTTATCACTCGTGATATTTAAAGAAGTGCATTTGTTGGTAAATTGTGTTGTTCTGGATCAAATCCGAAGCGTGCGCGCAGAGTGAACTTCTTATTTCCGCTGCCTCTGCGCTGCATTGCCCTCCAGCAGACGGTGACAGCAGTACGAGCCAGCCTTAGCGCTCCGCCGGCTCTTAGCGCTCATATGGTTGGTTTCGGATGAAGGTGTAGCTTTACTGGCCAAATATGTGCTTAGCACTCAGAACTCTGCTGCTCGCATTATCACCAGAACCTCCTCCTACCAGCACATCACCCCTGTCCTCCAGGAACTTCACTGGCTCCCTGTAAAATTCAGAATAATATATAAACTTCTTCTGCTCACCTTCAAGGCCATTCACAACCTCGCACCTCCTTACCTCTCTGACCTGTTAAGCACTACCGGTTCTATCCGCTCACTTCGATCTTCTTCTTCTATCCAGCTTTCTGTACCTTCATTCCGCCTCACCACCGTGGGAAGTAGAGCTTTTAGCTGCTCTGCTCCCAGGCTGTGGAGCTCTCTACCCCCTGATATTAGAAACCTTGGTTCTCTCCCCCA
>VUQR01036757.1:13251-27810 GCA_015108515.1 Hemichromis elongatus
TTTATATCCTGGTTTAGCTTTAATTTTCTGAAGCTCAATGAGGATAAAACCGAAATCCTCCCTATTGGCACCAAATGCAACCTATCAAAGGCGAACCATTTCTCACTTACTATCGACAACTCCACAGTTTTCCCTTTCCTCAGGTTAAGAGCCTTGGTGTTATCCTGGACAGTTCACGTTCCTATAAATCTCACATCAACAATCTCACCCGTTCTGCCTATTTCCACCTACGCCACATCAATAGATTACGTCCTTCTCTTTCCACCTAGTGTACGTCCATTCTTGTCCACAGTCTTGTTACCTCCCGTATTGACTACTGCAATTCTCTTTTGCGTGGTCTCCCCCAAAAATCGCTCCATAAGCTTCAACTGGTTCAGAACTGTGCTGCTCGCATTATCACCAGAACCCCCTCCTACCAGCACATCACCCCTGTTCTTCAGGAACTTCACTGGCTCCCTGTGAAATTCCAAATAATATACAGACTTCTTCTGCTCACCTTCAAGGCCATTCGCAACCTCGCACCTCTCTGATCTGTTAAGCACTACCTGTTCTGTCCGCTCACTTCGATCCTCCTCTTCTTCTATCCAGCTTTCTGTGCCTTCCTTCCGCCTCACCACCATGGGAAGTAGAGCTTTTAGCTGCTCTGCTCCCAGGCTGTGGAGCTCTCTACCCCCCGATATTAGAAACCTTGGTTCTCTCCCCCAGTTTAAATCCCAACTCAAAACCCATCTGTTCAAATCTGCATGGTCACTGTGAATCCACTGTTTGTTCATTTTATCCTGTGTTTTATTTATTTTTATCGTTGCTCTATTACTATGTGTTTTTCTATTGTAAAGTGTCCTTGGGTGTCTTGAAAGGTGCTTCATAAATAAAATTTATTATTATTATAATTATTATTATTAGCAGAGCTGTCCTGTATAGTGCAGTGCCATCTCAAGATTGTCCCACAGGAGACCCCATGGACATGCATAACGGAGATATCAATTACTTCCAGGGGATGTTTCCGAGTCTCTAAAATGAGGGAACTGGAAATCATGTAGCAAACTGTATACATTTTTATTTTTAACAGTATCTCATCCTGTTGAATATGAACACAAAAACAAAGTTAAATGCATGTTCAGAAGAACGTTTAGGTAAATTGCTGCTCAGTAAGTGTAATGTAATTTTTATATTTCCAAAGTATCAAATGAATTACTGATTATCATCTGTGTAGTTTGATGGGACCATAGCGTCCATGCGTCTGCATGCGTCGATGGCGGTGGGGTGAATTGGTTCTGGACCAGTGCTCGTGCTGTTTACCTTCTTGTCTGCTGCAAGTTATTAAAATGAGATGTCTACAGATACTCCTGTTGAACCATGCCCAGCACCACAGAGCTGCTCTATACCCATTAAAACATTTTTAGAGTGATTTCCTGTTAGTGACCCACTCATTTCGTCACACCCTCAGCACTTTGTCCTTTCGCTCCCTTTGGATCTTCTTTTTCATTTTTCCTGGCTTGCGCATTCTAATTTAAACACCTACACTCTCATTTGTTTGTTCATTTGTTCATTGATTCGATTGATCTGCTCTATTGATCCCTTGCTCTCATTTTCCCTATGCAAACGTATAACCAGTGTACCTCGGGCTTGCTGGTGTTGTGTAGAAGCTAAGCAACATGTTTTTAGCCTTAGAATGCTGCTCGCTATCCAAAATCAACATTTTATTTCCTCCCTAAGAGGAAATAAAATGTTTCCACAGTTTTCAGCAGCTATGGCTGTACCGTCCATCTCTTCAGCATGTCTTGATGATCTTTCGTGTCTCTGAGGCACTACTTAGCTTAGTGACATGCCGCTGCTATTTGAGCAATGGGCTGTTGCTGCTGCTTGCTACCTCTCACTTTAGGACTTTATGTATCAGTGGCTCAGGGGCCCAACACATCACCCAGCATAGATCAGCAAATGAGCTGCTGTTGACCCAGCGTTTAAAAAAGATGAAAGATTTTGGATTCGTCTCTAAAAATTGATCTGCACCGTTTATAGTGATAATCACAGCCCCTCCCCAACCGCTTTGATGACTTCCTCCTAGGTCAAAATGTGTTGAGTGGGCGGTGGGTTATAAAGTTCCAGCTGGCAACATTTGTTTAATTACTTAAATCCATCCGATCAAAGCTTTTCGAGCAATTATTTCGGTGCTTTCAGGTTCCTAACAAAGCAATACGTGGATGAAAGCAGCTGGACTTGCTCACAGCAAACGTTGGCCTTTACAGGGTCAGATGGGGGTTAGTAACAAGTGAGCTCAGTGTGTAGGTGGTGTATTGAAATTGCCAGCAGATGTGTTTGGCGAGGATAGACTTCTTAGCAGTCAGGCGTCAGACAGGCATTAAAAGAGAATTGCAACCTTAAGATTAATCTTACAATTGAGGTTTCAGTGAGGTCAGCTCTGTTAATGGAGTTAAGTGCATTTATCTAAAGGCTTAAACACCATATTCTCACTTCTCTCTTAGCCAGTCAGAAGCAAAGCTGCATTCACACGTTTGCAGGAAAATGTTTGCAGCAGCATGACAACCTTAGACCATACAGACCCAATGAGGGAATGCGGCCAACACGATCTCCGAGAACCCAGACAGAATGTCTGTCTCCCACAGACCGGCTGTGTGCCCGTGTGGCACACAGTTTGCAATCAATCAATCAGCTAATCAATCAGTCAATCACTCAGTTATGGAGTTCACTGATCTGTAATTGGATGCTAATCTGCCTGCAAGATCGCCGTGCTCAGGAAGGCTCGTGTACAGACCTGTCCTAAGTGGGGTCCTGGATGGATCTTCAGACATGACAGAGAAGAAGCATATTAAGCTTCTTTATAACTTTTATGTGACATGTTTTTCCCCCTGTCTCTTTCCTTTAAACTGAAACTACCATCAAAAATTAGGGACTTACAAATTCAGCCACAGATCAAGTAATTGTTTCCCTCGCTGTATTTAAGTGAGTTAAGTCTGGCAGTAATCAGTCCTGGGTGTGGAAGTGAAGCTGAACTGAGCTTTCCATAAAATGTTGCCAATGGTGGAGGTTTGGATGGCTTTTAATAAATGAAATCATCATTTAAAGGTGGCTTTTTTGTATTTACTTTTTGAATTGAATTTGAATGGGTTTTTTGATGATCTGAAACGTGTTTGACAAATATGCAGAAAAGTCAGAACTCAAGAAGGGGGGCACTGTAACAGCTACCTGTCTGTTATACAGTCAGAATGATTTCAGTCACACAATAATGAAGCATATTAAACTTTAAGCAATTTAAAATGTTGTGGAGGTGGTGTTCCCCTCAACATTTCTACTTTACCACTCAGCATAAGGAGCGCCACTTTCTTAAACATCCATGCAGGGCTTCGTGGTACATTCGTTAAAATGCTCGTCAGTCTGCTGAAACGTGAACTGCTGGTTTGTAAAAGTTTAGAAAACTTCATGGAGTGGCATGTAGACGCTGCAGCTGCTTTATTGGAGGTGTCAGGATTTCTATCTCTTAGAGTAAATCTCTACAACTAACAACATAAGATAGATAAACTTGCCCACTCACCTCCTCCTGTAACAGATAAACAGGCCATTGCTGTGCACTAAAACTTTTCAGTGTCTTTGTATTTATTTGAAGAGTAAAACTTTATCACACATGATGAGGCAGCTGTAAACACAGCCTTCAATAAACATAAACAGCTATAGTGGATGATCGGCTGTTTTTGTTGTGCTGCCAGATGTTTGTTATAACTGTTAAAAACATCAGGCTCGAGAACATCTGGTCTGCATCCCAACTGCTTAAACCATTCAATAGGTAGATGATGTGCTGGAAGTTGATGTATACTGTACGGTATATGTATATCTCATGGAATTACATATTTGGATAAGGAAGCATTTGATGCAGGGTCTGCTGATAAAGCCAATATACTAGGTTTTTATTTATTATTTAAAAAAACAAAACCCATTTTTACAAGGAATGTTTGGGTGAAAGTAAAGCTGTGCACACTCCTGATCTAAAAATGCTGATATTCTGTGTAAAATGTTCATAAGATTAAAATGTAATGATTTGTAAATTGAGTAAAGTTCATATTTACTAGATAAGGATGCAAAACAACAGAACAAATGTCAATCGACAAGTTGTTTTTCACATAAAATATATGGTCATCCTAAATTTGATGCCAATTTGATGTTTATGATCATGAATACATAATTTATCAACATCCACAGAAATCTTTGTCTACAATCGTCAGGGAGAAAAACCAAAAACATGTGTAAATGTAAAAGATGCCACATCTGCTCCTGTCACAGATCTGTAACTGCTGACCTCGCGTTAACATTAGTGTTTACTATTCAAAGACGTTCTGAGACGTACTTTTTAATGTCTCCTTATCAGATATCAGGCTGTGTATCAGACGTGGCTTTAAGGTGATGCAGATGTTTTAGCCCAGCGAGCGGTCCCCAACCCCCCCGGGCCACGAGTCGTTTGGTACCGGCCGTGAGAGGTGAGGTGAGGCCGTGCGATTGATGGTTTTCAGGGTTTTTATCGTTAGCTTGGTTTCCCTGGGTCTTTTCCCGCGTTGTAGTCGTGGGTCTTAGTTTGAAAGAAATATTTAGAGGGCACTGAGGAGGATGTTACTCTCAACGTTGTTGGTGCTGCTAATAAAGTTACACAATTACACAGTGAATTCACTTTTATTGTTATATTTACAAATACCACCGTTTGTGTCTTTGTTTATTAAGTTGTATTTATCCGCGACACCTTAAAGGCCGGTCCGTGGTGAGGAAAGGTTGGGAACCGCTGGTTTGGCCAACTATGCATCAGTGTTACATCTTAATTTTGTGTTTGTTGTTGTTGCTGCGTTTTGCTGTGTGAGCATTCGTACAGCACTGATCAGTACTCGTGATCTTTACCTTGGCCTCCAGGAACACGGTGAAGAATTTTGCCTTCACATCAAACATGTAGATATTTGTGCAGCATTTGCAGAATTAGAAACATCCTGTGACCGACTGCTGTGGAAAAACTAGTTCATGTATTTGTTGCTTTGCTTCCACAGTAGGATGGACTGTTGTAATTCTTCGTTATCTAAAATCCTTCTGTTGGTGCAGCCAGGATCCTGGCAAGGACCACTCAGTGAAACTGCCGTTTTAGCGCATTAGCTTCTCTTCATTGGCTTCTTGTTAAATCCAAAATGCATCTCCTCACATACACAACCTTGAATGGTCAGACCATCGTATATTACAGTCCTCTATCCTAATAGAGCACGTGGAATTGAGTTGGGCTTACTGCATCGGTGGTGTTAAAATATCCAGGGTTTGTCTTACACACTTTATATTTTACTGGGCAGCAGTAAAGCAGCTCGCCTGCTGGATCACACTGTGGTCCAGCACAATTTTTAGTTTTTTGTTTATGCCAAAATGTGACCTACGGTGGGGGAATTCATTGTTTGATTTTGATTTTGACTCACTTACAAGAAATATACCGTCTTTTTTTTAAGGGGCATCAGGCAGGATATCAACCAAAAGTCCAGAAAAACAACGCGTTACATAAAAGTTCTAAACTGATTTGCACGCCGTTGAGCAAAATGAGCAACAAGCCAAACTTAGTGCTTGGTGGTGAAACCCTTGTGGGCAGGCACAGCGGTAGGATGTTTCTTGTAGCTGGTCACCGGGTGTGGACACGTCTCAGGACAGATTTGGGCTCACTGCTCGTTGCAGGGACTCTAAACCCTTTGGGTTTGTTGGCTGCTGCGTGGCAACTCAAAGCTCCACAGATGTTTCTGTAGGACTGAGTTCTAGAGACTGGCTAAGGCACTCCATCACCTAAATTTGCTTCTTTAGCCACTCCCTTGGCAGTACTTTTTCCCGCGTTATCCACAGCCCATCTTTAGTGTTCTGGCTCATCTAATATTTTATTCTTTATATTTTCACCGACAGTTTAAAGCTGGGGCTGTATATCTGCTTGCTTGAGCGAGAGGACTTTGCACTGAAAGACTGAAATTGATTACAGCGTAGTGTGTTTCCAGCGCTGGTGTGACTGTGGTCCTAACTTCCTTCAGCTCATTAACAAGCTCCTCCCGTGTAGTTTGAAGAGATGGAATCATCCCCACCCTGTGATTCAGACTGAAATTTAGGATTTCACACGTATCTGAACAACTGCTCCAACATTCTCACCGAGCTTCTTCTTGGTACCCCTGGAGCCCATTCCAGCCGTGTGCAGGTCTACAAACTTTTGGCCTGTGTAAGCTCTTTGGTGTCGGCCGTGGTGGGGGACAGGTTGGAATAGAAGAAATTGATTGTGTGGACAAGTGTACGTTATACACATTATGAGTCGAGATGGAGAATATGTGTGACTGACTGTAATCTATGGGCCACATGGGCACAGAAAAATCAATGTGTGGTAGCCAGAATCAAATACTTATTTCACTCAATGACATGCAAATCAATTTCTAATTCTAATATCACTTTTCTGGATTTTTGCTTTGTTTTCTGTGTTTCTCCATTAAAATTAAACTAATATAAAAATTAGAGACTGTTCATTTCTTTGGAAGTGAGCAAATTTTTAAATTCTACAGGGAATCACATCTTCTAACTGTATGTTGCTAATACTGAGTACAGCTAATTTATTTATTTTTTCATCTCAAATGTACGTTAAATCTCTAAAAATCTCAAACCTCTAAACTTCACATAGACCAGGGTTATTTTTTAGATTATATCTTGCTAGAAGAAATGTATTTCTTGGTATATAGTCAGCAGTAAGAGCAGGTGCTGCTTATTTGACTGACAGAGCCTTAGAATTCGAGGTTTGTCAGGTTTTCCTTTGAATCGTTTTTGAAATGCCTTTCTGAAAATTCAAAGAGAGTCTCAGAGTTAAAGCTCAAGGCTGCAAGCTAGCTTACAGAAACCCAGTTCATTCAGCCCCTCCATTCTGCTCAGTATTAAGTCATCATTAGCCTTTGTTTTTTTAAGTTTCCTGGAAGTGTTGTATGTCACGTGTTTGGGAGGATTCTAGCTGAAGGCTAAGAAAGTTTAAAAGGCAGACAAAGAGGTTTTTCTTTGATGTCTCCTTTGCTGGCACCGTCCATCTTTTTAAATGATTTCAAAAACTTCCTGTTGATGTTTAGCATGCGTCCATGCTGAACCGTTTCCTTTCCACAAGCCATCAGCTTATGACTTTCACCTGGTTTCCCCAAAATATCACCTTTGCCTCTTCCTCTGTCTTACATCTGCACAGCCCTAGGCTCTACCCAAGGCTGTTTTCAAAGCCGTGTGAGCAGCAATAAACCCAATTTAACTCTTACAACTGAAACACTACCAGAGCTATCCTGGAAAAAAACAGGTTTTTGTCTCTCGGTAGGTGCACAGTTGACCTTTCCTTTTAGATTTCACTGTTTTCTGAATCTCTCACTGTTTGTGTTTATATAGCATGTGATCTATTATATTGACTATTAATCTTTTAGGAGGTGTTGATGGAGCCTGCTGTTTATTGACAGGGTGTCTGTTTCATGTAGCGTCGAAAGGCTTGACTAGATTAAAATCTCATCACTGTACAAGAGTGTCTTTATTAAATAACATTGAACTCAAAATCAGTGTCACAGCCAACGGCAGCATTCAAAGGGTGATGCTGTCGACTCCTCGAAATCCCAAAGGACGGATGGATACTCGTATCTGTTCACCGAGTGAACGTGCGATAACATCCACTCCTATCAAATTTAACTTGATTGGGGTTTTTGCGTTCATTCTTTCTTTTCCCAGCTTCACAACTTGTGATTCAACGACCTGCTTAATGATCAGCTCTTGGGAGATTCAAAGACTAAGTACAGATTCACATTTTGAAATGCAGGCTTAGCTGTAGCAGTCTCCACTGCCAAGAATGGATTTTCCCTGGTGCCCTGACGGTGAAGTAGTTAAGCTCCTCGTTGTAGCGTATCCAAGTCTTTATGCTCTGGTCTGCATCTCTCTCTTTTCATTCAGTCTTTCTCTCTCTAACGGAAATACCCAGTGAAATCACTGAGTTTGTGTTATCCCATCCTGTCCTGCTTTGTGCTCTTTCTGGTCATTTGAAAAGAACTTGAATGTTGTTAACTGCAGGAACGTCAGAGCTGGTGAGACACTAGGAAAATCTGGGCTATTGTTGGTCCCATACTGTGTGTCACCTCCCTGTAGACGAACCAGGTATTCTGTTGCATAATGTGAGGAAATTGTCCTCAGCTTACACTTGAATCAAAAAGAAACGGGAGGCAGAGGCCTTGAAACATTTATGAGATGTGACGGATCTGACCTGTGGGAAAACACCCCTGATCTGATTGTCGAACTTGGAGTGGATCCACTGCGCCCCGAGCTGCATGGAAAGGCTACCATTAGACCGTGAGCCTCGATGGTTTTCTTAATTTATATCCCTTGTTGCTGACGCATTCTCCTGTCCGGTGGAAAATACTGCAGCCTTCCCAAGTGAATAGCTTGCGGGTGACAAATGGCTCCTGCTTTACACTCCATTTGGTCTGAGGCAGCTCACGCCCCCCTCCCTGTCTTCCCCCACTTCCATCCTTGAGCCTCCATCATACCCTGCCCCTCCCGTTTCCTCTCCAGGCACTGACCTTTCAGATGATGCCTCTCCTGGCCTCCCTGGCCAGTAGCTCCCCTGGGAGCTATAATGGACTCAGTGTTAATTGCCTGTTGAAGGACAGAGGCAGCTCTGCACAGGCTGATTGCAGACTCCCTCGGGAGTACAGATGTCTGTTTGTGTGATCGCTGCTCTAATGCAGCACGGCTGGAGGATCAACCCAGCGTGTGCTTGCACACACATAGACCAACACAGTTCAGCTCATACACACAACGTGTGAATGTAAGATAGAGAGTTTTGCAAATTGTTGTGTTGGTGCAACACATGATGTCTCGTTATATTGACAGACACTCGCCCTGTTAATCTTTTGCTACTACCTTCCCCACAGTGTGACCCACTGCATGGATTTTTTAAAAACCTTTAATTTGGGTGAACTGAGCTGGGTGTGAGGTTAACGTCTTTAGCCCTCTGATTCTTAAGGGTGACTGAATAACACTTCTCTGCTGTGCTACACTCCTCAAAAACAGTTAAAGGGATAAAGACATATTAAAGGGAAATGAGTCAACACTGTAGCACTATCAACATAGCAGGACAGGTGAAAGTTGTTATTTTAAAATAGCTAAAAATAGCTTTATGCAGCCACCTGACTTATGAGCTGAGGTTGTCTCTCGGCCTGGAGAAGAAGAATGCAGTCTCACTATTGAGCTTTTAAGAAAATGTCAGGAGCAGCCAGGTGAGAGCTCTCCCCTCCTCACCCCCACACCTAAAGAACAGCCTGTGTGCGCATGGCCTATGGCTGGACCTTCATCTTTACGGTTTGAAGTTGAAAGTGGGTCCCACGGCCCCGGCGGCCAGAGAGCGATTTCTGCTAGATAAGGACTAGCTTTCATCCCACGTTCATCTCTGAGCATTGCTGTCACGCTGAGGCTGATTTGCATGAACAACCTGCCTCCTGGCCAGAACCAGCTAGGAGATGGCCACGCTGTGCTGCTCAATCTGAGCGAGCCAGAAAAACGTTAAAAGAATCGAGATCTCAGTATTGACCATGACAGCCCTTAAATGTTTTGCCATAACCATGAAGCAAGTGATGCATGTTGTTTTTGAGCAGTCCGCGCGCGCGTGTGTGTGTGTGTGCGCGCGTGTATAGAGATGATCTATCCATCCGTATACATTAGTTTCCATGTGTATGTTTGTTTGTGTTAGTGAATCCTTTATTTCTGTTTGTTCCTGCATGTTCCCATGCCGTATTTATGGCCTTCACCGTGTCATAATTTTCAATATGCGTATCTTTTCCAAGGAGAGCAGATAGTAAGAGCCTAAAAACAAGCTTCAGTTAACTAGAGATGCCTAATGCTTTTAAAATCCGTTTTGGTTAAGTGGACATGATAAATCATTTCCATTACACACATGACTAATTTTTTTTAATTTAGCCAGGGATTCAATTAGCTGGTGTCTGATGGGAGGACTGTGGGTGGAAGAGAGGTCCAGCATGCTACATACAGCAGCATAATCACATTAAAAAGCCATGAAGGGCCCCTTGTTAAGACCAGGAAATCAACTTGAGTTAGGAAAAGAATAATTTCCGACGTCATAAACCTCATGGGTAAATTCAGCCACAAGCAGGTTTAGACTTCAAGCTTACTGTGGATACATTTTTGCAATTACATCGTGGACACGGAGAATACTCAACTGTGGCAATGGAGGGGGTGGCTACATTAAACAGAGTGCATTTGGATGATTGCTTTATACATGTGCATGTGTTAGAAATGCGAGGACTCTCACCATGTTGGGGAATTTTCATACCTTTTTTGCCTTTATTGGGAAAAATGTATAAAATCTTTGCTGATTTATACATTTTTAACAATTTATCTGCATTTTTGTGAATGATAGGCAGTGTTGGTGTGGAAGAGCCATGGAGATTATCAGGTCGTAGTCATAGTATGCCAGAGCTGAAACCCGTATTTACCTAATACACTAGTTAGTTGAATAAACGTGATTGTCTGCTTGTCTCAGTGTTTAGCACAGTGGAAGGAAACCGTCACATGTGAACGGTCTTTGTGATGAGTGTCACTAATCCACTCGAGCATCCGTGGGATGTGTTGGACGACCAAGGTTGATGCTGACAGCTTACGGGACGTGGAGGATCTGTAGCTACCATCTTGGTGCAGATACCACAGCCCACCTGCAGGGGTCTAGTGGAGTCCACGCCTCGGTGGCCCAGGGCTGTTTTGGAGGCAAAACACAATGTTAGGCAGGTGGTCATCATTGTTATAGCTGATTGGTGTATTTGATCACTTGTTCAGCTTTCGACTGCTCTTTGAATCTGTGCTCGGTACATGCTTACATATCAACCATACAACCCCTCATCTCTTGTGAATAGGCTGCCTATGAATCAACACTGTGGTCGCATGCTTTGGTTGCTCACATTTCTGTCTCCTGCCCGCAAACAAAATATAGGTAACGCTTGTCGATCATGAGAAAGTGGAGCCGAGGATGGCGACTTTGATGGCTTTTTGTGTTTAATAAGAATTGCCATGCCTTTTAAGTTTTTTGTTAAAAGTGTGGAATCCATTATCAGCCTCCTATAAGAACTATAAGAAAGCTAATAGTAGGTGGTGGTAGGTGTGAAATGAGCCTTTGGACCGGCCAGGCACCAAAGGGATAATGCAGCCATTCAGGCTCCTTCTAGCAGGGGCTCCCTTTGTGCCCAGAACAGAAATGCTGCCTCACTGGGGCCCCTGAAAGGTTCAATTTTCTTCAATTTGTCTAAAAGCTGCTGACTTATGTGACAATTTAAAGACTCGGGATGTTAAAGTTTCTTTAACCCACCGACTACTGAATGGCTATTTCGTCCTGCCCTGTGATCGGTCCGTCATTCCTCACACGGTCGTACCAGAAAGAAAAGGATAAAGGAAACGAGCTGAAGGCTTCAGAGAGGGCACCCCGGTGTGAGCTCCTCACAGATGACCGGGGCACTCTGAAGAGGCCCACATGACTTTCATTTTGTAGCGAGCGTGAGAACTCGAATAGGAGCGAAGGTTTGATTTGGTTCCCGGTTAGTGCTGGCAAATGTATCCATTCTACATGAGTTATGCTTTATTCAGTGGCTCTGATCATGAGACTGAGGCTAAAAGCGAGCCAAATGTGACACTTGGCTTCTCTCTTTTTGTAGTTTACAGGGGTACGTGGTAAAATCCCAGACAAGGCGTGCAGATGTCTCACAGCCCTAGATTGCACACATGCCCTGGTGGGCACAGTTTAACTCGACAATGGAAGATATTTACCACACAGTTTATCGTTAGTACGGTTTCTTTTCTTTCTTTCTTCATTCCATACTTCTGAGCCAGGATGTAAAATTGATATTAGTCTTTTACAAGTCAACAAAGGGAAGGTCCCTGTGCACTCAAGCATTTTGACATAGATACAGCACACACACACACACACACACTGTAGACCGTTTCTACAGAGCCATGTCCCTCACTGGCTTCTGATTAATCATCACTGGCTAACCATGGAGCTGTCCCTGGTGCACATGCAGAACAAGAACCTCACAATGGAGGTGCAGCGAACTGTTAAAAGCTATTATGTCTTTGAAATGAAAGTCAAGGTAAGGCACAATCCTGAAAAACAATGCACGAGTTCAAGGTTTAAATGGTGCCGAGCACTCTGGGGTGATTTCTGGCACTCTTTAAAGGGCAGCTAAACAAAAAGAAAATGCCCAGTGTCAGGACAGGATATTAAAAAAAATGAATTAGCCTTTCAGAGACCGGCCCTCCTAAAATCTGCAATGACATTTAATATTACAAATACTAATTATGCATTGGTCTAGGGTTCAAACAAAATGGGCTGGACTTGAGTGCGAAGATTGCAAGAAAATCTAGAAAGGCACAGAGACGTGACATATCCCAAATCTCCAATCTGAATCTCCAGTTTTCTTCCTCCGAGACATTTTGTAGAAATTGCTGTGGTAGTTTTTAGATCATCTTTGCCTCGGAGATCAATAAAAACATTACAAATGTCCTAATGATCAACTAACATTACCAAACAGTGGAACAGATTCTCAGACGGAGACATGAATGATGTGGATTTTCTCTTCATCATGGTAGCTGTTAGTGGGTTGGTAATATTAGGAAGCAAGTCAACATTTTGTACTCAAAGTTGAGCAGTTAGAAATGTGAAAAATGGGCAAGCGTAAGGATTTGAGCAAGTTTGACATGGACCAAACTGTGATGGACAGATGACTGGGTCAGAGAATCTCCAAACTGCAGCTCCTGTGCAGTGTGCGCAGTCTGCAGTGGTCAGTATCTATCAAAACTGTTCCAAGGAAGGAGCAGCGAACCAACAACAGGGTCACTGATGCACATGGTCAGCGATGGATGGCCTGCATAGTTTGATACAGCAGAGGAGCTACTGTAGCTCAAATCGCAGGTCCAGGATCACCTGGCACCAGGATGCAGGATGGGAAGAAAGCAAGCCAGTAGAAGCAGTGATGTGGATGTTACTTTGACTTGTCCCACCTGCCTAAGCATTGTTCCAGACCATGTATACCCTTTCATGGAAACCGGACTCGCTGATGGCTGTGACCCCTTTCACCGGGGTTTTGGCCTTGCCACGTAGCAGAACTGGTTCAGGAATAGTTTGAGGTGTTGACTTGGCCTTTAAATTTCCCAGGTCTCAATCGAATGGACAAAGATGTCTGATCCACGGAGGCCTTGTTGCTAACATCTTGGTGCAGTCACCACAGCACAGCTTCAGGAGTCTGAGGAATCCATGCGTCAGTGGGAAAGGGCTGTTTTGGCAGCCTAAGAGGTTCAAGCCAATATTATTACTATTACTATTATTATTATTTATTATTATTATTATTATTATTAAAGATGTTGAGGTGATGTGAAGAAAGTATCCTGAACAATGTTAAACTGACAGAAAATCAGACAAAAATCTGTGTAGTGGGCAGAATAAAGCAAAATATTACTAATACAGTATTAAATTATGTTGCACTAGAGTTTTAAAGTTTCTAAATATTAATTTATTCTTCTGCACTGAGCTTAAACCCTTCCGAAGAACATACGATTTAATACAAGAGCAATAATGAACTTAATTAATCCGCTGAAGTTCCTTGTTGCCAACAGTAGCAGGCACAATTAAGGATGAGCTGGCAATGCTGCTACGACTGGAGTGTGTTTGTTGAAATGTTCGGTTGGTCATGAAAGAGTTAACTTGGCAAAGGCAGACCTCGCTTGCTCTCTGTGTGACACGATTCATCTCCGAGGCTGAATATTTCATGTGTTAATTAAAATTTGTAGGTCAAGTCTCCTATGACACCTTTTTCTCGCGGTGTGGGGAAAAGCAGTGCTGCCCCGCTTTAATTTGCCTTCTTCGCCCAGCTGGGATTTAAAGGATAAAGGGTGACATTTTCTCCCATTTTGTAAATTAATGCAATTGATCTGTCTAACAAGAACAAAGTTAGGTTTCCAAATACTGCATGATAAAGAGATTAAGCCTTTAAATGGCTTTCCAAAGGCAATCTTTATTGCAAGCCCTAACGTAAGGGCATTGAACTTTCAATTAGAATTTCTAATAGGCTATTGACTGGAATGTATTAAATGTTGCTGCACAGCTATATGGATCCAGAGGGGGGATTTTTCCTCCATCCAGAGTACATGACCCCAGAATCCCTCAGAGTGAGATGCACAAACACCTCGGCGCTGTCATGGAGCTGAACATGTGTGGCTTTTTTTAACTCATCTGTAACTTCTTCTGTTTTTGTAAAGGTGTTTGCTTGAAACTGCATTATACTGGCCAACCTTTTAATCTCTGGTAATTCCATTAAATCCTTTTGATCCTTGTATCCTTTTATTTGTGGTCTGGATTTTTTTCATCCACATCAGCTTAGTTGATCCTTTTTTTCTTTTTTTCTTTCTTTTTTTTTTTTTTTTTTTTTTTTTTTTTTGTTTTGTTTTGTTGACCGAATGTCACCGTCTCTGTTTCCTGCCCTCCAGTGTTCCTTCCATCTC
>VUQR01036757.1:27830-77710 GCA_015108515.1 Hemichromis elongatus
CCTTCGTATCCAAGCGTACGAGCTGTTTCTAATTTTCAGTGATTGATCTCCGGGTCTAAATCTGGTTTAATTGCCTCTAATTCCATATTAACTCTTGTCAAAATATTTTTATATGTCATCCTAATTCAGCTCGCTACTCTGAGAACAGCGTGGTCAAGGAACGCTACATCTGCTGTTCATTGTCTCCACGTCCTGCTCTTCCATGCCTCTCACTTTTTCCATCTCTCAGCCATAATTTTCTCTCTTTGTTTCCGCCAGCCTCCTTTTCTGTTACGCACACATTGTAGCTGCAGGTGATTATAAGCTTTGAAAACGCTGCATCAGGATACAATTTGTCAGGGCCTAACAGCCCATTCTGTTCTGAGGGGTTAACATTCTGTTTGTGTTACAGTGCATTCAAACTCTAATTAAAACAACATTACATTCCCCATCTGCCAATCTCCCATAATCTTCTTTAATTGCTGTAATTAAAGTATATTTACATGTGCAAAATACTTGTAATTTAGCAAATTGCACTCTACACTCTGCACATTTAATCAGTGGCGCTGCAGAGGAATGGAGTGATTTCAGTGTTTTGATTTCAGCGGTGGGCTGGTTCTGACAGGCTAAGTGGACCTCTGCCTGAGGTCTCGCGGAGGTTAGGAAAACAAGCCATTGCAGAAGTATTGTCATTGGACTCTGATTGCAGCTCGTGTGGCTAATTACAAGCCTGAGCTCCCTTGTGAAGCCAGGCAGAGCTTAGGTATGCGCATGTCTGTGTGAGTCTCTGTGTACATTGTGTGTATTCAAACAAGCCACTGTGGCCTACTTCATTCATGGCTCACTGCTGCTTTCCGTGTGATTGACATCACTTATCCCCTTTCATCTATTAAAAATGCAAAGTGAATTTGCAGAGTTGTGTTTGGTATCCCGACGAACAGAACCGAGATGAGGAGGTAAATACCTGGGAATTAAACCTGCAGCTGGCTAAGCAACTGCTCCTGTAATGAAACCGTTCAGGACTGGCTCTGGCTGAAGAGGAACAGCATGCTTGCTTTCAGATTAATGGCATTAGATAGGGATTAATTTAGAAGAGGGAATTTGTCGAGCTCTAGTTGTATATTAGCATCGCTAATAAGCTAGCTTTGATATGCCACATGATGACACCAGATTTCAAAGGCTTCCCCTGCACCGAGTTCACGTGCTGTCTCTTGGCCAAGTTGGTGTTCGTCCTCAGTGTAGCTGGAAGTACAGTAAGTACAGTTATTAGAAACGTCTCGGTTAACGTTCTAGTCTCGTCAGCGAGGTCAGTGGGACAGGCGTTTCTGGAAAGGGTCCCTGGCTTTCTGTCTTGACTGTTGCTCAGCAACCAGCATTACCCATGTCCTCGTGCCCTAATTACATTTCTGTGTGCTTGGGTGAGAAGAGCCCCAATCAGGCCAGATGGAACCAGATGTAACAGCTCAGCAGTTTAGAGTCGGGGGTCCTGCCCCGGATGACCTCCC
Organism: Hemichromis elongatus; assembly: GCA_015108515.1. Classification (NCBI taxonomy): domain Eukaryota; kingdom Metazoa; phylum Chordata; class Actinopteri; order Cichliformes; family Cichlidae; genus Hemichromis; species Hemichromis elongatus. The sequence continues at coordinate 29,315 of VUQR01036757.1, forward strand.
CTCCAACCTGCAGGAATTGTCAGGTGGAGGCAGGTGGCAGCAGATCTTGCGGGAGCGACCAGACTAAGTAATTGCTGTTTCCCCAAGAGTTTTTTTTTTTTTTCTCGTCCTGCCAGAGCTGCTTATTAGCTTCTCACCAGCAGTATGCACATCATTAGGATGTGCCACAGAGGAAAGTGGGAGAACTGAAGGGAGATTTTGCAGAACAGAAGTGAACAAGGTGCCTGGAATCATTGCTCTCCTAGTTTTAATGAAAACTTTTTTCTAGATAGTCATTGTATTAGATGCATCCATTGTTCCTCTGACTGAGGTGTTAATCGCCTGTCCCATTAGTGGTGCAACTGACGTTCAAATTACAGTTTATCTGATTGGTATGGATATGAAAAGGCCAAGTTGGAGAAGATATTTTCAAGAAGACTAGAAATAGCTGGTGGGCAGTGGAGTGGAAATTATGCTATAAGATGGACACAGCCCCAAATCCTCATTAGCTGACATGTAGTTCCTCTTAATTAGTTTCTATTCACTGTAATTAGCATGGATGAAGCTAATCATCTGATGTGAAAGCAATCTAACGCTTGGGATACGACGTCCTTGGCCTCACTTTCATGTCAGGGATGCAAACATTCTTTGTTCAGGTGCTTTCCCTGCAGGTTTTTTTGTTTGTTTTCAAAATAAAACACTTTCCTGTTTTTGTTTCACATCTTCTTTTAATTTTAACAGTAGCATGTGTGACATTAAATGCTAATGAAAAAACAAGAGGCAGGTGAAAACGACCAAAAATTACAGTTTCCTGTTTTCTATTAAACAACCAATAGTTTTAGTCTGCATGTATAAATGGAATTAAAACGATGTCATCTATTTTAGCAGTGACATTTCCAGGACCTTACACGCGTAGAGAAAGGCCGTATTGCGCTGACAGTGCTGTGATGTTTAAGGCTGGTGTCCCAGATCACAACAAATGCACGTTGTGTAACACAGTGGAGCAGGACCACTCGTAGGATAAAAGTGATGGAGGTTTGTATTGTTGGAAGTGCCTTGTGGAGATGATTGATACTCTCTCTCCTCCTGTCAAAGCCTTGAGAGAGATCTTCCTCCCACTGATGTTGCATCTGCTGCCACTCACCCTTTGTCTTCCAGTGGTTACAGAGCTCCAAACTACTCTCTTTTTGTCCTTCGCTGTCATGTCTGTGTTTTAAAAACACATGCGGCTTGTACAGAGTCTCGGGCCTTAGATGTATGATTCAGTTGTCTAACTGTAATATTGGGCGGGGTTGCACAGGATATTGGCTTTTTATTTGATTTTCTCCTCTGTGGTGTTTTTGTCTTTTCCCTTCTGTGTCTTTATTAATACCAAATTGATACCGAGCGATGTTAAATGTGCATGCGCTGCAAAATGTCATCAACCCCTAATCCATTGGTTTCAGACTGAAGGATTTGAGCTACGGCCCAGCCAAGAGGCTGACTGTGCTCGGAGCGTGTTCTCCCTCATTCAGACTGCGTAGCTACATCTCCTATGCCTGTTTATCCCCACATCTTTATGTTATTATGAAAGTCTGAGGATGGAGCTGGACGGCCAAATGATGCACGTAGACCACACAGAATCATATTTCTGATACTTCTGACATTGTTCTGTCATTTGCTCGTCTCTGCCTCGTATTATTTCTTTCCTAATATGTTTTTTCTTTCCCACAGGCTGTATCTTTGTGTGTGTGTGTGTGTGTGTGTGTGTGTGTGTGTGTGTGTGTGTGTGTGTGTGAAATAGAGTATTTGGCATGAACTTTTGCCATATGCCTGTAGATTTGCCAAAAAATATTCAGAGCAGCTCTTTTCTTGCGCCAAGCATTTGGCCATCTGCTTAAGTCCTTAACCAGCAGCATCCAGGGACTTCATCAAGCTTGAACTGTGAAGTCAAATGGTTTTCTTCAGCTCCCAAATCAAGCTAGGCACTGCTGTGCAGATTTACTGCTTTGGCAATTCCAGGCAATCAAACATAAATTTTATTATTCAGTACATAGCCACATTTATGGGTTCTGCACTTAATGACAGCAAAGGTTTTTCCCAGAGCTGTTTCATGCCATTAAAATTAAAATACAGTTAAATTGGACAAAGTAGTCGCTCTCGAATCCTTTTAAATCACTCAACGTTTAGCAGTCAAGAAATCTGTTTGTGTTAGTTTTGGTGGTAAGTGTTAAGTATCTGCAAATAAGGGTGCAGACGAATGGCTGAAACAGCTGCAGCAGTCATTTCCCAGAGATGTCTCTACTAGCCATGCCTCCTGTGTCGCGGCTTTCTGCGGGCCACACTGCCGCTTGCAGACTGAGGCTTTTAAAGCAGGAGACTGCTGAAGAACGCAGTGCTCGTCAAATGAGGAGAGCAGGGGAGATAGCTTTTCTACGAGGGTGGGGTTCATTATGCAGCACACCGGACACCATTATTAGCCCCATTACACACACTGACAGCCGCACATTCATTCTCCTATACCTGCTTTTTAAAACCTCCCATAAATAATGAGGGCTGCAGCTCGGCTCGTTGTGGAGGAAGGAAAAAAGGTCATCGTGAAGCGCGCCTCCATTTGTCAAAATTATTTCATAATCTCGTGTCTCCAGGAGGGTTTTTGCTTTAGTTAATTGTAGATCAGACCACTGAGCATAAATTTCCATTAGCGATTGATTTGTTACTCCACACATTGTGACCCTGTCTGCTCTTTATTGTGACGGCTGGTGACAGCTGGGCAAGTAAAGATACATAGAAGTAGTGACTTTGAAGTTTAAGCAGCCCACATGTGCATTTGTGTAGAAAGAGCCATTTAAAAAGGCGACAACATTCATTACGCAAAGAAATCCCCTTTACAATAAAAACTTCTGCACGTTTCGATAGTCATATCAATCGGTCCCTATTGATTTTTTCCCCATTGATGAGCTTCAGTCGGTGTGGATTTACTGCCGCTCCACTGTGATCTAGAGGTCACAGTGCTGTCCTGGTTAAATGTGCTCTGACTGGTAAACGGGGATGCTGTGCAGTATAATTACCCCAGCTTTTATCAGAATGACCTCTCTGACAAACTTCCCTAGTGGAAGGAGACACCTGAGAGCTTCCACACTTCCTATCTGCCCTTGTTTTATCGAAAAGGCCCCGCCTGAATGGATAATAGAGCCCCTGTTCTCCCAACAGACGGATAATGGAGGGTGGAGTGGTCCTCTTTGGCAGACTGCTGCCTCTTCCCTGCACTAGAGAAACCAATACCAGGCCTATCGGCTGATATATGACACTAATACACAGGCTGACTGGGGCCCTAAACAGAAAAGAGGGATTGTTCCGACTTTCGACTGGCTGTAGGATCCATGACTCACAGGTACCACACTGTCTGGCCCCTGAGACCGCTCTAATTGCTTTACATCTGTACAAAGGTTTCTTGTAATCGGGCCTTCTGCCTCCATTTGTCTTCCTTTCAGTCTCCTAGTGAAGGCCTTAATTGGTCTTAGTGGGGCTTTTCTTTCAGTTAGCTCCTGGGCCTGAGCTGGTGGAAGATGTTACCTCGGGGGGCAGTGGGTTTGCTGGCTGCTAGTGGTTGGGGAGGTTACAGGAGAGAGGAAGTCGATACTTCTTTTACCTTTAACACTTTAATTAATGTTCTCCTGACAAGCACTTTGTCCCATAGCTTCACATGGGTGGAGGGGCGTGTGTATATGTGTGTGTGCGGGTGGAGAGGGAGGGAGGGGGGCACTCCACACACGAATCAAGACTTGTACAGCTTAGTGAGAAAACCTCCCGTGTGGTCTCCGGTGGCCAATCGACATTTGCCGAGAATCCAGTTCTTCTCGTGTTGATTGTTAGTGCACATCTCTCCCTGTCTGTGTGACCGAGCTGCTTCATCACAGATCACTGCCTCCTGTCCACATACGGCTGATGTCGTAGCTTTGCAGTTTGCTTTGCAAAGTCTTTGTCACTGAACCCTTTCTCACAAAACTTAATGAGTGTTGATACTGAGGTCATGACTATCATATGATATGGTTGGAGTCCTCTTATCACTGGAAATATGGTAGCTCTTCCAAAAAGACAAATGTTTTAAATTGTAACATGAATGCTAAAAAAACAGGAGTACGTGATGACAGATGTTTTACTAGATTTATTTGTCTGAATTGGGAAATAGTCTGTAAACGACCACGGCAGACCCGACAACATATTCACACTTTTAAACATCTTTATTCAAACACGGTCACGGTTGCTGTTAACATCCGGAGCTGCAGCTCTCCCGCTGCCAGCTCCACACACAACCCACAACAACAACCCAACACAGGATCCCGCTGCAAATAATTAAGGCGGCGTTCATGATTGCGGATGGCGTGCAGGTGCGTCTGCCTTCCCTAGACGCCACCGCAGGCCACGCCAGTCACATACCCCCATCGCCCGACTGAGGCCAGGGAGTCATCCGGCCGAACATACGTCCCCAGCCCTTGGTCCGGCGACAGGGAGGTGAAAGTTCAGGAGTTCGCCCCCGGATCCAGCGGCCCTGGCGAAGCTGGTCCGGCGGTTGGCCATGTGGCGAGCTGTCACTCTGTGGCGACGGGCTGGCTAGGCTCACGGCCAGCCAGGTGGGCATCCGGCGCACAGGACCACGAGGTGCTCCGGCAACTGATAAAGGAACCTCCGTCTCCTCAAGCGGCTCCTCTGCGCTGGTCCCGGCTCGAGCAGCCCCTCACGCGGCTCCTCCTTCCCCGCCGCTCCCAACTGGAGCTGCTGCGCTGGTCCCGGCTGGAGCGACCCTCACGTGCCTCCTCCACCTCCAGCGATGGCGCGGCTGGATCCTCCCGCGTACTCCCCGCGCTGACTTCCACCATGAGCTGGGCAGGTGGCGTGCTCAGCAGTCGCTCCGCAGCCCTCCTTCGTGGAGCAGGGGTGGGCGGCGGCCCCTGCTGGGCGCAAGCCGTGAACGCCGTGAACGCTGCTGGGGCTGGTGGCGGTGCTGGCTGGCCGCCAGATGCCTCACTCGCTGCAGGTGGTGGTCCGCCTGGACCTGCAGCTCTTCCCGGCGGGAGCGCCACCCCGCCGCCTGCTCTCGCTGCGTGGCTGCCAGCTCGGCCACCATTTGCGCCAGCTCCCCCCTCTGCTGGCTTAGTCCTGGGTCTGCCATGCATCCCCTCCTGGGTTTCGGAACCACTGTAAACGACCACGGCAGACCCGACGACATATTCACACTTTTAAACATCTTTATTCAAACACGGTCACGCTGTTAACATCCGGAGCTACAGCTCTCCCGCTGCCAGCTCCACACACAACCTACAACAACAACCCAACACAGGACCCGGTGCAAATAATTAAGGCGGCGGGCATGATTGTGGATGGCGTGCAGGTGCATCCGCCTTCGCCAACATGCCACCGCAGGCCACGCCCCCCACCTTATTGTCATAAAACTTCACCTGTTTGCATTTGTTCTTCTCAAACTACTGGAAATGTTTACTCATAATTAACTGTTTACACTGTTTATTTATTTATTTATCTATTCATTTAACAAATGTAAATATGCCAGATTATAGCCTTGGGCTAATTTCCATCTGCAGACCCTTTGGCAGGTTGGTGTTACGCACAAGTTAGTAAAAACATACAGAGACACTATCTACAGATCATATGACAAGGACAAAAACAGTGATCATATTGTATTAGAACAAAATATATATAATAAATAAAAATAAAAGGGCGCCTAGATTTGAACCCTGAGGGACTCCTCACTGCATGCACTGTTGCTCGTGTGAACCTGAGAGTGATTAGACCCTGTTCATACTCGTCTTTCCCCACAGACAGTCTTTAATTAGAGCTAGCCTACGTCTCTCTGACGTCTGCTCTCAGAATGTTAACACACTCGGATCGACTAGTATCTTTATTAGAAATCAAGTTTTAAACATGAATTCGTTTTCCACCCGAGCTGCAGGAAATGTATTTTGCATGTTGTCAGTCATTCTGCACATACACGTGTTCAATTCTATTTTACTAAATTTGAGAAAAGTTTATGGGGTGAAGGAATCACTTGGACTTAATAATGAACTTATTAGCATCTGTTAGTCAAACTACACATTTACCGTGAACTCAAAAATGAATGCACTGACTATGACACAATTTCACCTGAACATCTATCAGGACAATGTTAAAAAGTCACGACTCTGTAACTTTGAAAGAGAATATGAGGAGAAATGCTGTTTGCTCCCTTCCCCCCGACCCAAGGAAAACCTATTTTAAATGTCGGTTCATTTAGTTCACACCTACCTGCTCCTATGTGTCATTGGCCCTAAACCTAATAAGTGGTTGTACCACACTTGGCAGCAGAAACTACAACCAGCTGTTTGTGATCACAGGCAGTGAGACTTTCAGGTGACTCTGGAGGAGTTTTTGTCCGTTCTTCTCAAGTCCAGATGTAAAAAAACCCCACACCTGCTGGTTTTGGAGTGACCCTGAAACAGCAAACCAACCCTGGACCATCGCACTGCCACCTCCATGTTGGTGTGATGTTCTATTTTATGAAATGATGCTAGATTTTTACAGATGTGATGGGATGCAAACTTTTCAGTGGTTTTAAACCTTAACTGACACGAGTGCGGCCTGCAGTACTTTAGATGCTGTTCGGGGTTTTTTAGTGACCTCTTGGATGAGTCGTTGATGTGTCCTTGGAGTAATTTTGGTTGGCCGACAATTTCAGGGAAGGTTTATCACTATTCTAGGTTTTCTCCATTTGTGAATAATGACTCTCACTGTGGCTCACTGGAATCCCAAAGCTTTAGAAATGACCGTGTAACCCAGTGATCGACTCCTTTGCGTTGATGCTGCTTCACTTTGTCAGACAGATCCTGTTTAAGGGATTTCTTGGTTCAACAGTCCAGGGTGTGGCCATTGAAATCACACCTTTATACATAATACATCCAACGTTTCACAAAAGTTTGTCTTTTTTCCCGTCATTTAAAAAGTGCATTTTGAATTCACTCGGGATGGCTTTGTCTAATACGCAAAAAATGATTGTGGTGCATCTGCAATGGAATTACTGCAGTTCTTTCTGTTGCTGTTTCCAGCGTTGACTCTTCAGTCTTCTGCAGCTTTGGATGTCATTTTTGTGTCTTTTGCTTGCTTTTTAAAACTCTGCCGGGTTTAGTAAATGAAAGACGGGGCAACCTTATGCCAGGAGTGTGGAGCAGGAGCTCTCATCTGCTAGGTTCTGCTCTGCTGTGCTCCCTGCATTTCCTGCTGACTGACTGATATGGAGCTCAGTTGCCAGGGCTTAAATAGCAGCTGTACGCGTCCAGCTGCTCCCTGCCACGCTCCACTTCTCCCCAGATGGCTCCAAGACATTCCAGCAGCCCTCCGGAGGAGCGCTCATGAGGAAAGTGTTATGGAGTGGCTCTCTGAAACACCAGGGAGCTTCCCTCGCTGCACCCCAGCCACCCTCCTCCTCCTTCAACCCCCGGGCCAAACGCCCAAATCAGGGGAGGGCTGCAGCCTCGTTTGCCAATTTACCAACAGGAGGCAGCACAGATGGTGGTGTCTGCAGCGTAGGCCAGTGTGCAGCAGGGCCTAGGGTGGGATGGGGAGCTCTTGGAAGGAGCACAAACCATACATGGCCTGGGATGCTACTGATATCCCCCAGGAAGAGCTCACACTGGCTCTCAGCAGATGACCAGCAGCTCTGCGGTTCCAGTGGAAAGTTTTCCTTTATTGACTCGGTCATCTTTGATAAGTGAGTGCTGCTAATACAACAGGGAATTTAGTCATTCTTTGCGGTAATTTTCCTTGAACATTCACTGCTAATATATGATGCTGCTTGCAGAGCTGCAGGCCAACAGTCTGTGACCTTGGCTTTGTGTTTAGGTGATGAATGGTCCATCAGACTCACGGCGCTGAAACAGAGCTCAGGGGTCGCTGGTTTAAAGGCACCCTCGGGGAGTTTGAGCGGCAGTGGTGCTGGGAGGTCTTCACAAAAGCCTTGCAATTATTTTTGTTTGTAAAAGAAGAAGTAGTGTCTTTAATAGCGACACAGATGACCACCATAGGCTGATGTTTCAAAATAAAAGCACAGATTTTGAAGCTCATCTAAATATTTCATGGCCTTATTCTGGTGGGAAGCACTGATCACAATGAGAGTTTTTCATGTTATACAACAGGTGGATTCATTTTTACACTAGTTATAAGACGTCCTTTTACCTTGTGTAAACAGAACATCCATTTGTGAACTCTTTGATTTTCCTCTAGGTATTTTTTTCTTTACTCCCAGTGGGCAGAAACACAGGGGTGGGGGTTCACTTCAGGGATGGGCGGCTCTGCTGACCTCACTGTTATCCTTGTCGTGACAGGAAACACACATCACAGTAGGGCCACTAATGTGAAACACATTGTGCCACAACTTGATCAAAGCCAGACAGCCTGGACGACAAAGTGCCCTGTAATGACATATTTTGACCATATAATTGGAGAGTAATTACAGCTGACAAAATACTCTATTTTTTTGTTTTTCTCCCTGCGCAGTGTCTGCGGATTGTAAGAAAGCCCCAGTGAGGCCTGTCATAAACTATATGTTGGATATTGTGCTGAGCAAGCTTGAACGTTGGGGAGCGGAGGTGAGGGAGGGTCAGTTTGTGTTGGAACCTGCTTGCTTATGCAGAGACGCCAATTACAGCACGCACAGGGGGCGGTACCCGGTGGTTTAGAAAAACACAGCTGACCCTTACTCACTGACAAGACACCAGTCTCCCAAAGAGCCATGTGCTCCACCCTTTTGACTCCACTCTGACGCATTGCGATGATTAGCCTCATAAGTTCTCATTAATTCACCTAGATGGATGTTTAGGGGGCTGACCCTGAAACATACACACCAAGAAGACTGTGCTGTAAGATGCTTTTGAAAATGTTGGAGAAAAACAATTAAAAGCTGAAAAATTGGTAGGCCCAGATTCCTGAGCAGACCTTTTCATTCACGGCCAGTCTTTCATCGTGGAGTTCTTCTGTAAGCGTGACTTTACCCACCTGTCATTTTGTAATAACGTTGTGTGATCCAACCTGGTGACAGCCTGAATCCTGCAGAAACGTCTGGGATTATTTTTAAAAGGTAGAATTAAAGCGCCTGGAAAAACATCAGCGAGACATTTTAGTTGTAACTATCTCAATGAGATACTGTGGGTAAGGAATGTATTATGAGGCGGGTGCCCTGCGTCGTCCTTGGTCTGTTGTGTTAGTCTGTACCTGCATGCGTTTGTCAGGAGATTAAATCAGGGACAGCCGGGCTGGACCGGCTCGAACCGCGGCCATAATAATGTTGTACGGGTGTTGTGGGAGGTGGTGGATGTCAGGTGGCTGTCCTTAGGCTTTCAGGCTGCTATCGTGCTCTACCATTTAGCATGCTAATTAATCCCAACCAAAGGACCATGTCAGTCACCCCGCACCCCGCCAGGGATGCTCCCACTGGGCTCATCCTGCTTTAATTGAGCACGTTTTGCAGGAGCCCGCTGTCTGTGGGATTACATTAGATCCCTCTAATTCACCCAGCCTGCCACCAGCATGGGCGACGCGAGCGAGAGAGGGAGGGAGCAAGACGAGACGTGGGGCTGGGAAATGTATAAATAAACCACACAAACAAACACACACACAAAAAAACAGGCAGAGTGTTTATTAACACCCCTGGGATGAAAAAGGAGGTGAGTGCAGGAAATCATTAGCGCAGGAGAGTCAAACTAGGCTCGTTTGATCTCGCTGATGGAGGAGCAAATGTAATTTAGCGTGCTGCGAGTAATTTGTTTTAGCAGTTAGCATGGGTTCCTTTTAATTTCATTTTGCCTTGCATCAGTCTTTCAAATTAAATATTTTTATTTTGTACAAAGCGCATCTTTGTGAGCCTCGCGGCTCAAAGACCAGCCCTCAACAACAACTAATGTTTATTCATCTTTGCTTGTTTGCATGTGTGGTAGACAGAATCCTGACAGGAGCGTGCAGTGTCTGCTTTTATTTGAGTACTTTCTGTATAATGAGGCAACTCAGATGTACACTGTGACAGCTAGCAAATCATAGTAGAGGAAAAACAAAGTGTTTTTGTCACTGCGGCTCTAATTATTTGGAAGACGGTGCTGAAGCAGCTGCATCTGTTAGAATGTCTCACCTTCTGTCCTTGTTTTACTCGATATTGTCAATCGCACAATCTGTTTGTTATACCAACACACCAGATAACTCGAGTAACTAGATTTCACCCAAATAATTACTTCCAAAATTCGCAAAAATGGTCATAGTTGAGTTAAATAACCTCATTGCGTCACATACGTTCATATATTTATTTTTCCATGTTTTATTTAGGGTGGCACAGTGGAGCAGTGGTTAGCACTGTTGACTGGTCCTGGGTTTGAATCCACTGTGTGGGCCTTCCTGTGTGTGTCTGCATGGGTTCTCTCTGGCTCCTGGATGGATGGATGGATGGATGGATGGATGGATGGATGGATGGATGGACGGACGGACGGATGGACGGACAGATGGATGGACGGATGGATGGATGGATGTGTTATTCACTGATGGGGTAGAACCTGCTACATGTGTCTTACATGGGACAAACAGGAAATCTGTAAACATCAGGCATTCATTACGTTGCCACTTGAATGCTGCTGCCATAGTAAAGACCTTCCCCCTGCACTGGGCCAGCTACTCTTAGCTGAGGTGGATGGAGAAGAGAGTGGAGTCTTATCAGCAGGAGATGCCTGCTGCGAAGCAACTTATCTGTTCACCCCGCGTGGAGCCTGAGCACCAGCGGCAGTAGTGTAAGACGCGCCTCCTTTGCTAACAGAAGCAGCAACGTGAACAACCGGAATCATTTGAATGTGTGGAGGCCCTGGCTGTGAGTGCATGCTAAACACGAGCCTCCTCGTAAATTCACTCGAAATATTGTGTCTGTTACCTGTAATAATAAACAGTAATATTTCTCCACTGCTACATGCTATATGTTCTATATTACTGGGAAGTAGAGAAGAATTGTTGTCTAAATAAAAACCTTCCATGATCCTCAGATATGTCAGCATCTTGTACACGATTTCAGTCCATTCCAAAGCACTGCCTTCCTGGCTGCCATTACACACTGATAAACAATGTGTGCTCTAATGTGAGAGCACAGGGAAGTCGGTGTATCTCAGCTGTGTACCTGGCAGAGCCTGCAGGGGTTGTTAGCACTGACAGCACCGCTATATGAATGAGACTTCCAGGCAGATTGTTGGCAGAGTTAGCCAGTTTTTCTCAGACGGGTGTCAGCTGGCTGCAGCTCTCACAGCCTTCTCCTCCTCCACCTCCTCCTCCACCACCACCCTGCTCTCCTTCCCATCATGGCAGAACCAGAAAAAGAGCTTTATGAAGCCCTATAATGATACGTGGCAAATGTGCAGCACTGGGGTGATTGTTAACAGCGGCAGCTGCACAGACAGCCTGGATGATGGAAAATCAGTGGGACCTCATTTTGGTTTGCCGGTATGAATATTAATGGCTCGTTTCCAGGCCATGGCTAATGATGAGGAAAATTCCCTAATAAAAACTTGATGTGATGGGCAACGACCCACGGGGTCACTGGAGACAGTCAAAGTTAATAGTGTGCCATCAGGTGTGAGGAGTTAAGTGATTAGAGGCACAGAACCTAATCCTGATGTTTTTCTCCCCCCTTAGCGATGAGTCAGTGTGAAAGGAGGGAGGGGAGGAGAGGAGCTGAAAGTGGGAGGTTAGGGGAGCAGATGAGGTTTATATCTCTCGCCAGCAGAAGGTTGCAGCTTGTATAAAGCGTACTTACAAGCGCATGTAAACTGTAAATGTTGTAGGTAATTCTGTATTATGGCTCCATTTTGCATGATTAATATTAGCAGTTGTATTATTTCATAAGGGATCGTGTGAAAATGTGTGATGCTTCAGCATAAGGTATGGTCCTTTACTTCCTTTTTTTCCCAGGGAATCTTTGACTATAAATGATAAAGATAAAGATGACCTTTATTAGTCCCACAGGTGGGAACTTTGTATCGTTACAGCAGAATAAGAATAAGATATTGCACAAAATGGAATAGAATAAAATAAAATACACACACATATATATATGTGTGTGTATATATATATATATATATATATATATATATATATATATATATATATACACACACATATATATATGTGTGTGTATATATATATATATATATATATATATATATAGATAGATAGATAGATATATTTATATATAAGACAGTAAATCTGTGCCATTCTTTAGTATGTGGCCACTTTCAGTGCAGTCACTACATTTGAACTGATACCAGAGTGATTGATACCCAGTGACTCATTCTAAAAGGAAGAACATCTGCCCGCTCAGTCCCATAGACTCAGCTGGTCGAAACTCTGTTTGTCCACTTCTTCATCTGGGAAGTTCTTCTTGTGTGTGTGTGTGTGTGTGTGTGTGTGTGTGTGTGTGTGTGTACGTGTGTGTACGTGTGTGTGTGTGAGACCAGATTGCTGTAATGAGGATGCCAAATCATATCACTATTAATGTCGAGCACGAGGGGGGTAATTAAAATGCACACCAAGCGGACTCATCTCATGGGAGTCGCCATAACCACGCAAACAATGCAATTTGATGTATGTAATTATCTCAGAACCCTTCTATTAATCTTTGATTAATTCAACATCTGCTTCGAGCCTCAGGCCTCCGTTGGCTTACATAAACAGAGCTGGGCTGAATGAAGGTTCGTGCAAGGCTGCGTTTTATGCTTTTATCGGATAACCCTACATGCTGCCCACCCGCAGGCTCCCCAGAGCCTCGCCAGGAGAAACATGCCAATGTGACGGTCGAGAGCAGCACGAGGAACGTAGCACTCGTATAACAAATGGATTTTAAAAAAGGCAAAGAGCCGCGCCTCTGTTCCTTCTTTCTACCCTGGTCCTCGTCAGGCGGTGTTGTTTGTGTGTTTGGTGGGTGGATGGGAGCGATCGACAGGTGCTTTACCCTGCGGCAGCATCTGTTTCTGCCAAGGATCACTTCAGCACCACGGTGCCTCCTCACTGGTTAAATGTCCAACCTTCCTCCAGAGCACTTTTATGCCTTCTGAAGAAACCTTATCACCCAGCCAGTCATCTCAGTCTGGAATGCATCCCCCCGTCCCCCTCTCTGGTTCGACATTATTGGTGATCATGGTGTAAAGCAAAGGAGATCTAACAACGAGGAAATGATCAGAATTGGATATTTAAAGAAAGAGAGCGTGAGTCAGATGTTGAAAATTCTCTCAGATATTCGTTCTTTACATTTGGGAACAGCCCAGAAAAATCAAAAATAAAAAGACGGTGGTGCTGAATATTGAAACCGAAGATCAGAGGCTGTAATGTTGTTGTTACTTTGTGGAAGGCTTCATTTTTCTGGCCTCCCTCCCTCCTGTCCTACCGACTAGAAACTGGAGTTTGCAGTCACACTGAATATCTTCTGGATGAAGTTTAACATTTGAAGGGAAATTGCGTTCAGATGTTGGCCTGCTGCATTTGGCCAGCGTCGCACATGTGGATCAGACCTGCTTATATTAGTCCAGACAGAAATCTGGTCCTCCCTGACGAAGTATTCTTGGCTCCTAAAAGAAGCATTTGTCTTATGTGACTATATAGACTGTCTGAAACACTCAGGCTATGCTTTGCTTTTCCCTGTGATTTCTTTGGGACGTATCCTTCTCCGCTGTACTTTCGTGTAGCAGTGTAGCATCAAGCACATGCTGGAGAAACAACATCATGGCTACAGAACGTGGCTTATTTCAGTGAGATGTCCCCGTGAGGCCTGTTTTGTTAGATTTTTATAGGTGTCCTTCATGAACAATTTTTAACAAGTGTATGTCCGGTGGACTTGCTGCTAAAGTAAAGTAATCCCGGATTTTATCTGAGGTTCACTTGACTGTGAAGTCCCTTAAGCACAATATGGGTTTGGATGCGTATATGCTCCATTGTTTTGGGGCTTATTACTGTGAGTCTGTCTGTTGCATGGCATTGGATATAACGAAGGAAAAGTGGATTTTAACAGATGCTCATCAAAACGGAACCAGTGAGCAAAATGTTCTTGTCAACCTTGATCATTTCGTGCTTATTTAAAAATTGAAAATGTAACGAAGTCAGTTTGTTTTTTGCTCTTTTTTTTTTTTTTAAGTCTTGTTTTCTAGTGTTGTGTGCCAAAGTAGGTGCTGTGTAACAAAACCTGAGCTCATCAGTCGCCTCTAGCTCATCTCTGTTTGTTGTTCCTCTATTCACAGCGGCGGGACTGGCAGACTTAGTCATGTGTGGGTGCAAAAGAGAAAAGGGAGTAAGAGAAAGAGAGATAAATATGGGAGGTGTGAGTGGGGGATTGGAGAATATGCATGGCACGGATCCGCATTTTACCATCCCGGTCTTTCCCTATTCCCAGTGACTAATGTGGCACAGCCCCCACCCAGCGGCAGGCCAGGCACGCCGCCATATCAAGCTGCGGTGGAGGATGAGGTGTCCAGCTTGCCGAGTCTGGGCTCAGACGCGCTCTAGCCCCAGAAGTCATCCCACCCCCGTCCCCAACCTGCAGAGAAGAGCACTGGGCTCCAAGATGGCAATCAAGGCTTGATTTGCCAACACATTTCCAATGATTAAAATGTAATTAGCACAAGCGAGCACCTCCTCCCCAGCTAATTTCCACGCACGCTGTGACAGGCAGGCGGTCTGAGGCATCCAGGCCCCAGCAGCAGATGGAGGAGGATGCACCGGGAAGGGAGAAAACCATTTTGCCATGTGACTGTTTGCATCAGAAAACCATCAGGACATGCAGCTATATCAGGAAGGAGCCGTTAGGAGGAGGGATTGAGGAGCCCTTGACGACAGCACATCAAATTGGCACTGTCAGAGCTGACCCTGGCAGTGGCTGCCATCCTTCAAGCTGTGTTTCCAGCTCCCAGGCTTGCAGGCAGGTTGGCGTCTTCCCTGGGCTTTAACCCCGTCAGCTCTCCTGCAGGACATCCAGTGTTGCTTTGATAAACAGACACCAAGCTCTGTGCACTCGTGTGCTTCGATGAAGACCATATCAATGATAATTAATTCCAAGGGCACGGGCAGAGGTTAATTCTAATGGCAGTTTTTCATCAATCAGCATAACCTGAGGCTAACTTCACTCATGAGGGCAGCTGTGTAGAGAAACTGCGCAGTTTAACTTGCAGCGATAGAAGACAGAGAATCAGGAATTATAAGAAGCATGTTAAACACGCTCTGTTGGACTTTAAAATTATTGTTGTCATGTTTTATTTTTTCTTGATTGGTCTAACATCTGTTAGTGTTTGTGGACCAGTGGATGTCCAGAAGGTTATGCTGGAAAAGAGATCATGGCATACTTGCTTTGCACGCAAACATGTGTGATGTGGTTACCTCTTTAGTACAGGCTTTTTTTCTGTGGCTAGCTCTGGCAGGAGGCTTCGGCGTGCCCCGCTGTTACAGACGATAGCATGGCTGCGTCGTTTAGCATTCGGCCCGTGGCTCCTTCTGTTCCCCTTCTACTGGGCCAGTATTGCTCTCAGCTGGAGAGGATTTAGGACAAGAATAATTTACTTCTGCTTTCAGACCAATATAAACAAAAGGCTCGATGCTTGGACAGAGTGTAGGGAAATTTGTAAGAGCACTCAGCCAAAAGAGAGGCCCGGGTGAGAGCGGAGCGGCAATCAGAAGTGGTCCGGATACAGGCCAACATCAACAGCTCTCAGAGCCGAAGCTAATGTTTGACATTCCTGTGTTACTTAAACCAAACACTGGGGTCTAGCTGTACAGTATAATGCTGGTCCTGTGTAAATAGCACCGGGCCTGGTGGGCTATCACTTTCCTTTGTCAGCCCCCTCCCAAGACTAATGGTTTCCTTACTGTACATTACTGTTGCTTTAAATAAGACTTTCTGCCTCGGCCTGTCACTGATCTCAATAGCACCACTTTTGGTGCTTTTTTCTCTCTTCGGTATAATAGATTCATTTTAAACTTCTTTTCAACCGTCCCGGCCTCCCAGGATTGGTCTAAAGTGTTTCTGACACAGTTAATCATAGCTCTGCGGGGTTTTGTTTTTCTCATGCTCACATGTCAGCAGCTGTTCGTATTACGCAGAGCTGTAGCTCAGGCTAACCTGTAAAAACAACGCCATGCCTCAGTTTTTAATGATGAGGTGTACCAATCTTTCATGACACTTCCAACTGTGAAGTGCAAAGCTGAGACCTCTGCTGGGTTCCTTTCTGTTTCTGATGAAAGAGTCAGTTTGTGAGCGGGGATTTTTCTCGGGTTGCGTTATGCATGAAGCAACACATTAGTTCACTATGATCACTTATCAGTGACTGACAGCGCTGACTCGTTCGTATGCCTCAAACGTGTTTTTTTTTTTATCCTTTTCGTGATAATATTATTTACTACTTCCTGCCCCGTGCTCGAGCAGAGAGTCAGGGGAGCTTTGGCGTGTGCGCCGCGAGGACGCTCAGATTGCCTGCCCTTGGCTGTCAGGCCTGATCTTAGGATTTTTTACTTTGCTCATTATAAAGGTATTTCCATTTTATTAAGTTTTCCACTCCCCACCCCCACCCTTTGTCGCTCTGGGAAATTTGCATACCTCTATTCCTAGGGGGGAAAAAAGTAATGACAGCAATTTCTTTTCTTTTCTCTCCCCCACTAGCCGTGCGAGTGCTTCGTTTAGTGGCACCTGCGAAAGCGACAGGCGCGGGGATGAGAAGTGAAAGAGAGCAGTTGATTAAATCATCATCAAGTCGCAGCACAGAAAGTCAATTCTGCTTGCCGTCTACAATGATATCCCTTTATCTTAAAGTAATGAGCTATGGCACTTTTGCATCGGGTAATACGATGAGTTCCATTAGCATGTTCCATTTGCTTCACAAGCAAGGGCAAGTCATTCCAGCCGGCTTCTATCTTGGCAATCAAAGCAATTGGCTGCACAGCCGAGGAACAGGGGGGAAGCAGGGAGAGCGAAATAATAAAAAAAAAGAGGGAGCACGAGGAAGAAAGGCTACACTCCTTTTTTTTCGTGGATCACAACACACTGGAAAAAACTAAAATTGTGTCAATTATTTGAACCCCTCGCTTGCTTGTGTGGCTCGGTGTGTGTCGCGCACAGACAGAGGAGCGGCTAATGAGTGCTTGCTCGCGTTGCTGTTGCAACATTCTCAAAAGCCTGAACGCCGTTGATCTCGTCTGCTGCTGTGTGGGAGGCCACGAGAGAGCCACGCACGGCAGACACGCCTGTTTATTCACGAGCTGGAAGAGATGCGTAAACGCACGCAATTTGGCGCTTTTAATACGACACGGATACTCGTGTGTAATCGTGATCTGCGGCCGTCTGTCATTATCTTTATTTGCTTTTTCAGCGTAGGCCTTCTGCCTCTCTGCACACTGTATTAAAGCGGGGTGGGAATGTTGTGGATGGCGGAGAAGGAGTGAGAGCGAAATGGAGCAGGGGAACGTCTGAGGAGTGTTTGCCCAGTGCGTTTATTGCCTCTGCATAATTTATGAGCTGCTGGAGCTGACCATCATGGCAGTGTGCCGCAAGCAGCCCCTGGGGCTGTGCGGGACAGGCCTGTAAATTGGATGCTATGCTCCTGCTGAGCTCGCAAGCCCCCTTTTTACCATCCAGCCCGAGAAACAGATCAGCCACAAACCTAGCCAGCTACCTTTGAGCTCTGCAGGGCCCAGATCAGCAAAAAAAAAAAAGAGCAAGAGATGGAAGGGGGGAAAAGTGACATGGCCTTCTGTCGCTCACTCCATGGGCTGTCAATCATTTCAGCCCCCCTTCCTTCACTCCTGCCATACTTTAATCGTCACCCACCAACCCCTCCTTGCACTCCTGCCCACACACTGTACCAACCCCTGCCCGTATTCCCCCCCAGTGCCTTTTTCATTACCGACTCCAGTGCTTCCCTGCACCTCAGCCATATGCACAACTACGAGGGCCGCCATTCACCCAGCATCACGCTAATTAGTTGATAAAGAATTAAGTGGACCTTGAAATTGAAATTGGAACAAAAAATTGAAATCTAGCCCCCTTTTTCCTCCCACCATTACAAAGTTCGCTTCCTCCTCGTGTCAGTTTGCCATCCCCAGCCTGGAGCAGGAGCTCACATCATGGTATTAGAATTCCAGCGGCGATTGGAGTGTTGAGATTCCGGCTCTGTCTGAATTTTACATGGCTTTCAGTGTTAACAAGGGCACGGGTGCTCATGAGAAATTAACTTTATTTCACATTCTGGCGCTTGGATCAGCTAATGAACTGATCTGATGATATCCAGGTACAGAATATGAGTTATGTGATAAATTTGTCATTAAAAAGTCGATAAGATGGAAGAAGTTGAACGAGTTTATGGCAACCACACGCATTGGAACTGAATGCAGTTTAAAACCGGAGACAGTTTAAAAACCCAAGAATTGGGCACATTATTCCTAATCTTAGCTTTCTCTTTCCTTTTCTTGCAGTGCGACACTGAGAGCGACCAGGACGACAAGGTAAGCCTTGGAATCGCTGCGACAGTGCTGGGTGTGCGTCTTTCATCAGTGTTGTAAAAAGATCCAAATGTTACTTTAAGACTGAGAATTTCATGTAATTAGAATTAAACATCCTGTTAATAAGTATGACAAAACCTTAATTAGTTGCGCATTAATTATGAATGACTTAATGATGTGCAAAATCTAAATTGAACTGTTCTGGCTTTTTAGGATTTCAGTGACATTTGAATGAGACTGCTGTGGCAGCCAGGGCTTTGGGTGCAGGCTTGCTTGTACTTAAAGCACAGACTAGCTTCCAGAGCTTCTATTTCTGTATCCGAAGCCTTATCTACCTTTATGTTGGCGTCTCTGCCAGTCTGTCTTTGTGAACTCACGCCTGCATTTAGGTCCTTACTGCACTCTGTATTTCTGTTTCCCGGGCCAAACCACCTCCTGCCAGGATCTATAGTATCGTCCTGCGTGCTCTGGTGTTGAGAGATGCATTGCTTCAGTTTTGGCACTTTTGTTGCCGTTTTACAGCAGCAACAGCACACATGGCAGTGACGCACAACTGATTAGCAGCAGATAGGCTCTATAGATGTAACAACGTCAGGAAGTGTTTCTGGGGAAAAGCCAAAATGTGAGTTATGTAAATATCGTGAAATTCAACAGGTTACAGAATCTGTGCTGTCTTCATAAGTCAGGGGCACGGACTAATGATGGCAAAGCTGCTCACGTGTCGTGTACAAGCCAAATTTCTCTTCAACGTATTCTTAAGTGACTTTGCCTTATTTTTATTTTTAACTTTAATTGAACCAAACTGACTTCACTGGGAAAATACGCAATTACAAGGTTGCAAAAACAATCAAATTAAGTAAAACAAAAACCTGCAGATAAAACAGCACTACAGCTAAATGACTACAGATGCAACAATAGCAGCTTTTCAAAACGAGAGTTTTGAAGTCTCCCAGGGAGCAAACGTGTTTAAGCCTTAGTGTCCTGGAGATAATCCTCGTCCCCCGTAGAAGGAAACGGATCATAACAGATGTTGGCAAGCGGTAAAGGTTACACAAGTAAAGAAGCTAATGTACCCGTTTATGGCTCTGTACGTAACAATATAGTGCCGCTGGTGTTGTTTTGAGGTTAATGATGTCTATCAGAGCAGTTACACATGGACCGGGATTTGTAATGCTGACCAGTTTCTGGTCCTGTCCAAAACGTGCTCTGAGCTTCCTCCGTAGAAACGCTGAAAAACTAAAGCTTGCCAACATGCAGAAAGAAGCCTCAAACCAATCATCATCATCAGTGTCACAACCTTAAGAATCAAATGAACACGAACCAGAGGTTTGTATGGTTGACTTGAAGTGATACTCTTTGCATCCAGACTACCATGAACATGAGTAATGAGTATGTGGTTGGAACTGTGATGCAGATCTTGTTCACTCCTGATTGGTTACAGCAAACTAACCTAAAAGCTGAAATATACAGATGTTGGGATAGTCACATGTCCGTTATTGTCAGGTCTTCAGATTGTAACACACCTGATTAGATGTCCCTCATAAACACAACAGTATTGCAGTGGAGCTGGTGTAGCTTCAGCTCTTTGCCTGAGAACTGTAAATGTATAAATAGTGCAAATCAATGGAGGATTGAGAGGTGTGAAAGCTAAAGGCGACTGAGCAGGAGGACATTTCTGTTGGTTAAAATAAAAGCTAAAAGAAACTCCAAAGTTCAGGCTCATGGAAATGCATCATCTTCTCAGCTTAGGCTGGTGAGAGGCTCGCGTTCTGTTTCCACTCCATCGTTTTCACGGCTGTCTTTAAAATGTCACCGAGGCAAGCTCGATTCACCCCAGTTACTTTTGGACCGCTCTGAAAATTTCGCCAAAACCTTTTCCTCACCTTCGTGCCAAGATCGAACTCTCAAACGAGACGGCGCTGGACACCGATGCGTGGACGTGCATCATCCATGTAGTATTTCATCCTCTGGTTTGCTTGTTTTCGTTCCATGCAGTGATGTAATGACGAGAATGGTCACAGTCGGGTAAAAAGAAAAGGTGTACCTGTAAGCATTAGCAGGTGTGCAGTCTGAGCACACCCTATAGATTGTAAACGCAGCCGCATTAGCCACTGAATTCTAACCAGAGAGCTAGATGTGCTCTAATGATTTAGTAATGCCATTTGCTTGTAGTGTTTAGACTCTGCAGCAAATTGAGTCATTACTCAGTGTTGTCGATTTAAATTGCTCTTGTCTCGGTGGCAATTCCTTCTTGTTTCAGGAAGAGAGCGCGAGCATGGTAAGCTGTAATCCCCCCAGTGACTGTATTAATTCACCCTGGCTCACGTTACGCTCCTGATGAACAGCACCGACTACACCTTCCTGTCATTGATTAATTGTGTGTTAAAGTAACAGAGGAGTGAATTAGTAAACGGGGACCCCTATGACAGGGGCTGACTCATGCGTTCTTCCTCAATGTAAGGGAGTAATTGGAGCTCCCACTCAACACTTTTACCCCCCCAGCCCTCCTTAGCCCACGTCACCTGCCACTATCTGCTCCTGCCAGGAGCCTCGCACACTACGCCCACTGCCGCCGTTGTCATTTGCATTCCGCGAGCGTCGCGGTCTACTTTACAACGCCGCAGCAGAGGAGGACGCAGGAGAGCAGAGTCATTTTAATGGGTCAAATGTATTCAGATGAGGACAAACGTGGCTTATTTAGTTTCCCTTCAAAAGCAGGAAATGGAAAAAGTGTTCCCAGGAGAAATCATGTTCTGCCTGGTGTAGAAGGCCTCTGCCGTGTCGCCGGGAGCTGCCGGGCTCTGATAAGAGACGGCTTTTCGCATCTCGGCGTGTGTGCGCGCACAATCCCGTGCGTGCATCGCTGTGTGAGTGTGTCTCTGCGTGTGCTGGAAACTGTCAGAGCATTTGCTCATTACAAAGTGACCTGTAGGACGGGGCCTTCTGCAGTGTGACATGTTAATGGCATGCTGGGAGACAGGTAGGAGGACGCCTATCAGCAGTCGCTCGCTGCACAACACTGGTATTATTAGCCCTGTATTCGTACTATTAGCATCCCTTTCCCAGCAGCCGGTGTGTATAAAACTGTCTGTGCAGAGCTCGTGTAATGAGAAGGGCAGTTTTTGGGGGGTTCAGTAGTTGAAGCTCTATATGGGGGGAAGTGACCCATACTTCTGGAAATGTGTTGAATAATGATCTTGTTTATCGTCTGTCTTCGCTCATCCTTTGCTCCTACATGCAGTCGACCACGTTCCTGCTTGTTGGAGGTGTCCAAACAGGCTCAGGTGGTCACTTTATTGTGCCTACACAGGACCGCACTTGTAGAGAACAGCTTGTTTCCACTTCCACTTTACTGGGCAAGACGAGAGCCCTGTAGCATCAGGTATCGCTCGTATTCATCCTCCAAAGGTCTATAAACGCCGGCTCATCTGCGATTCCTCAGAAAGGTCCAGATCTCTGTGGGAAACAAAGAAAAAATAACACTTTAAATCCTTACACACATAATAACATACATTTTTTATGAGTGTAAATGCACGCTGGCTCATTTATTTTTAAATTGGCGCTCTGAAACATTCACTCCACATTTAATCTGTAGTCTAACGGTGGTGAATTTCTCCAGCTTGTCTTGAAACTCTTTGTAATATTGTGGCGAGCGCTCAGCCTCTCACTCCGTCTGGACTCACCAGTGCTTAAGTGATTTTTTTTTTCCCTTTTTACTTCGTAAGTGGCACCTTGAAACTGCCCGTCAAACATTTCTCGCACGGGTGCAAGCTGGTGCTCAAGTGCTTCTGTTCCCCAATCATGCACTTAGGCCCTCAGTGAAGACAATGAGTCTATCCCGTAATCTGCAGAACTTTATCACTGCGTAGCTTTTATTTCTCTCGCCTCCGGCCTTTTTTATAGACCACACCTTCCTAAGTGTTATTTACTCGCTCTATCAGTAGCCACAAGCTGTAAATGCCATTCTGAAAATGTTCTGCGTCTTATTAATGGCCGTGCAGCACGGTGCTGTAATTTGCTGTGCTTTGCTCTTATTGGAGGCGAGGGATCTAAGTAGGTGCTTTGGCGCAGCCAAGAGAACCTGTTTGTCCTTGACATAAAATAAAGATATGAACTAGTAATATATTTGCTGTTTCTCTTCCTTTATTGTTTTGCTGTGTTTGCCCTCAGGCAATTATACCAGAAGAGTCGTGTTTCTCAATCACTCAGCAGCGCTGTACATAAAACCATTTTATATCCTCCATCCCCCCACACAGCCTCACCCCAAACCCTGCCTCTTCCGCCGCAGTGGGAAGGATGAGTAATAAAAAGGAGAGAGCAACTTGTCAGCGTTAAAAGATTATGTGTTTTGCCCCCTCCAAAGGAAGAGAGTAGTGTTTACAGGCTTGAGTGGGTGCTCGCTAGGCCGAGGCTGAGGCTGATTGCACTAGAGTACCCTGTCAGCCAGTGATTTGTCATGTACTTTATCATCCTTGTCACTCTGCAGAGCGTTGTCATAGGTAACATTCCCGCCTGCCCCCTCCCCGCTCTGTGCTTTGTACCCAGTCAGTGTAGGAAATTTGTATTTACTTTGGGGGAGTGTAATTTGTTCCTCATGGATAATATGACCCTTAGCGGAGCCGGATCACGGGTTAGTTGAAGTGATATTTTCCGGTAATGGTAGTCGTACATCATGGCTGTCAGGCCGGGTTAGGAGGCGAGCACATTACAGCTCCATTTTAGCACTGCAGGCATCTGGGATTATTTTCCATAACCAAGTATGACATGACTGCTCTGCGGAGTGCATTAAATTTTTACTAGCTTTTTTCCCTCCCCCGGCAACTTCTGTGGCTTTTCCCCCCACTCTCGGTCTCGGGGCTGCCACGGTGATGGATACCCTCGAAGTCCCAGCAGTCCTGGCCAAGGTTAGCGGGTGTCACAGACCTACACCGCTCCCCTCCATCCAATAACCGACAAATCCCTGCTCCCTCTGAGGGGCACGCACCGCCCACCGCCCTGTGCTGCAGCTAACCCAGGGCCTCCACTCACCGCCGCCAAAGTCACAACAAAAAGGAATAGGATATGGCTCAAAGTTAATTCTCTTTAGCAGTTTTGACCAAAAGAAGGGCCGACAGTAGAGAGACGGAGATTTGGACAGCATCCCATCCTTGAATGGAGACGGTGTTTACGTGCGGCGCTCTCTCTCCAGAGCTTCTCATCACTTTTCTTTTCTGTTCTTTGCCTGCTCCGCTAATTTCTCCTCCGGTTTGATTCCTCTCTCCTTGGCAGCAAGGTCAGCGGTGTAAATGCCACCTCTTGCCATTGACAAATGGTCGCCCCCCCTGTCTGATAATCACTAAGGTCTCAGAGGTGGACGAGCAGGCGGAGCTCATTAGGGCGCCACAGATGAGAAATTAATGTGGAGATTCCAGGCCTGGCAGAAAGCCGCGTCGATGGGCCTCGGGTGGGGGAAGTGGAGGGGCTGGTGGTGTGCGTTGGGGGCTGGATGGATGGAGCCTGTCTAATGGATGACCAGGTCAGCAGGCAGCAACCCTCCCTAGACGTTTGCACACACCCATCCCTCCCCCTCGCTGCCTCCTCTCCTCTGTAGTGCCTGGTATCTCACCCATCCCACCCACAAGTACACTTCTCACACCTCAGTGTTGGTCCACAGTAGTGGAAAGGTGACACAAGTTAAACCTGTCTTCATGCACGTACACTTTAGCTGTCGATCTTTCCTCCCATCCGCTAACTGCACGGTTTCATTTCCTAATTTGCACTCCTCGATTTAACATCGCTACACACGTGCTGACGTGTTAGCCGATGACTTCTTTTGATGCATCTTGTCGAAATGTTTTTTTTTAAATGACCCTTCTTACTGTGTAATGTACATCTGACCTTATTCTTTGTGACACTCTAAATGAGACAAATCTAGAATGTAGAGAAACAAGCCGGCATATTCGGCCTGCGCTAATGTTGTTAATGGAGCATAGCCAGTGAGACTTAAAGAGCTGTGATAGCGAACTGAGAGTCAGCAGTATGGCTACCCCCTGGGGTCCCCCCCACACCTTCATTCTCCTTTACAGTCGCTGTGACCCATTTACAGTAGCTGGCTCCAGATCCTGCTCCCCCTCATCGTCCCAGCAGGTAAATCCTCATTCTGTCACCGCGCATCATCTCGTGCTAGCGTTCACAGCCTGCGAGGTGGACAATGATCAGCACGTCACTAATGTTGGGATTGTTTCTGTGAACGTCGATTTTTACATCATTCTAATTGTAAAGGAAAAACCCAGACTGCCGAGTGTGTAGCTTTACAACCAACATTCAGAGCAAGAGGACAAAGACAGAGTAAGAGCTGGAAAGTGTTTTTAATTTGTCACAAGCTTTCAAAGTCCACTGTATTTCAATTCCAAGTATTGCCCCGCGAACGCTTCCAGCTTTGTGGCCCTCGCCGCGTCTCACTCGGGAGAGAAACGATCTGAAACGACGTCGCCGTTGCCTTTTCGATTGCCTCCCGATGCTTTGTGCGTGTCAGTTTGGGTGTTGAAACGTAGAATTGTAGATGGTTTGACTCTTACCTTGAGATGTGATATTATACAAGCCCTAATGTGTGTTACACTTGCCTCTAGAGTGCTCAACCTCCCCATTCATTTATGGCCAACAATAAAATGTAATAATGCACACGTTTGAATAGGACAAGGTTGCCAAGTCCTTGAAATTGAATGGGGGGAAAAACAGTCGCAGCAGTGAATCATGTTTCTAAGGCAATGATTCAATTCCCAGTGCGAGCCGAGAACACAGGGGATGGAAAATAATTCTATCAGCAACCAAAACCATAAATATGCTGTTTGACTGAGATGTTTACTCCTGTGGAAAGAAAAAACCATTTCCATCTCTCCTGACCTGGAAAAAGAAAAATCTCTCAGGCAAATTGTGAACATACATCACAGACGTTATGAGGTTGTCCACATACAAAGAGGCTTTAGAGTGGAAACACAAGCCCAGTTAAAGAAATATTAAGTCCAGTCTGTATTTAAGGATGGCGTAATGAGGGGCTTATTTTCCACTGTTTCAGTTTTGCACACATGATATCACCGCGCTCTCACAGAGAGGTTCTTTATCAATAGAGTAGAGAAGGCGTATCATTCTTAGTAAATGATTGAACTACTTTCATAACCATCTGTTAAACCCCTCATTAGCTCTCCCCGTATTTCTAATAGTTGCACTAATGTTGTTTAAGCAGCGTTATTAAAGCTGGCCTGAGCTCCAAGTTAAAAATAGCCTTTACGCTGCCAAACATGTTGAGTCAAACTCAATTACATGCATTTTTAATATCATTGACCTTCCCAATTATGAACCTGCTCCGTGTGGTGCCGTTTATCAGCTGCCGTGATGCTGACCAAACCGAGGGCTGCTGGGTAGACGCGTGCGCTGTGGCGTATCGCGGATGTAGAACCTTCTGGGTCATGTTAGGCTGGAGGATTTGCGGTCCGATCAAGAGCAAGCAGTGCCCCGACTCCTCAGGTGTCTGTCCTCATCTCTATTTATGAGGCAGTGTTGCCAGTTACCGGTGTTTAATAATACATGGAGTAAGACCTTGGGTTCAAACCAGTGTCTCTGGAAACAGGCTGCTTATGAGAAAAAAATCGGTTGTTATGCAGGAAACCCTTCACTAGCACCTATCAGTTTTTCTTCATCCCTCACTGTCTCTCTCCCTGCTGAGAGCGGGTCCTCCAACACACCAAGGTTAAACTCTCTCAGCACACTGGGTGAGTGTCAGTCAAAGCCTGGCTCACCTGCACGTAGGCAACTGGGCTAGTGACTCCCACGAACATCCTGTGCCCCATTATTGCCCTTTTGTCAAGCCGGTGATTTCTGCAGGCAGCTTGCTTTGGCGTTGAGTCTGCTCTCTGTTTGTCCACCGTGCACATCAGGCTTAGCTCACAGAAAGTGGAATCTCAGGATTTCTCCCTCCGTGGTTTGTCATATGTCAGCAGCAAAACCTGTGATATTTGTACCAAATTAACAAGGTTGCAGATTAAAATGACGGTTTTACTGTTATCTGCTTAATAAATGAGTGAATAGTCGTTAGCTTGGTGTCCAGTGGGCTCTTAAGTGTGCAGGAGATGCTATCAGGGGAATCGCCTTAGCTACTGCACGGTAATATTTAGATCTGCTGCTGAAGTCTGGGTAGGCTCTTTTGAGTAGCCGTATTTGTTGTCATGGACTTGAGATTATTATACACCACAGAAATGCCTGTATTGCAAATCTCACAAGCAAACAGCTGCTGTAGAGGGCCATAACTCCAATATCCTGCTGTGTATTTCACCACAGGGAGTGAGTCACTACAGAAGTAGATCCTTAATGAGGGAAATAGAAAGCAAGCCTGTCATAATGACAGCGATGTCCCAGCATGCATGGCGGCAGCCACAAACAATCTTAATGACACGAGGGGCTCTGAAGAGAGACTGTATGTTGTCAGCTCCTGGGCTCAGGCCGGTTCCCTAACCCCTCCCACATCCTTTCCTTTAAACCGCCGCCACCACCGCATTGCTTGTTAGAGGCAGTGTAATTAGGTGGCTGAGCTTGTTGCAAGTAGCCCAGGTCACAGAGGCATGTCCAACCCTTGTCCTGATTGCTCCTCGGGGAATTATTGACAAAACACAAGGAACATTGCATGTTGGGCTCTAATTATGTGTACAAGACATAGACGGCCCCGGGGAAATTAAATGAAATTCCCCAGCTTGATGGGTCCTCCACACTCACGGGATCCATTCTGTTTCTTATTAAGCTCAGCCATTGTCTGCTTTTATGAGCAGCTATGTGGAGCTCGGCACCAGCTAAATGCTTTTAAGTGTCTCTCTCTTCACAGTGGCAATACATCAATGACTCACGGTGGAAAATTGCCTGTCGATTCTGATCTACGCTGAAGAGCGTCAGCAATAAACTGGCAAATATATTTAACTAATGCTCGCTAATATTGTAAATGCAGGGTGTGAAATGGAGCACCTGCGTGGCGTTTCATTGTGTAATCAGATTCTTTTCACTGCAGCTTCGTCTGGACACGTCCAAACACCCCTGCTCTAATTCCTGCGCTCCAGATACTGGACAGGAATTGATAGTCTCCTGCTTGTGCAAATGAAGTGATAAGGGGTCTCACCCAGATTACACAAGGCCTAAGTGGCACAGAGAAAGCTTATGGAGATGAATGAATTCATGAGGCTGCCTGACAGATTCTTAAGAAGCTATGTAATAAGGGATAAATCAAACAGCTACCATTTTGCCTCTGAATGATTTCAAATTAAAGTGAAGGGAGATGGCAGACCTCCCAGGGGGGTTTGAACTCAGCTACAGAGCTGTGGCTGACCCCCTCTATATTTCTCTATCATTAAAACAGCCTGATGACTAATGTAAAGGAAGCAGTTTGCATAAGCACTAAATAAACAATTCCTTTTGATTCAGCACAGTGGGACGTCAGCGGTCTTTGAGTTGCCAGACTGTGGGGCCTGATCCCAGAGGTCTGCCCACTGATCATTCTCACCAGCATTAATAATTCAGTGTATTATGTTGTAAGATGGTGAAGCATCAGAAAGTGTATGTGAAAGGGTGTTATGGCTGCTTCTAGTTATCTCTCATGTCCAACATCAGAACGTGGTCACTGCGGTAATCTGGTTAGAAAGCAACGCTGCTTTCAGTCTTATAGCCAGTATGACATTAAACAAGTGTAGTCCAGATTCCAGATTGTTCCACATTTACAGACCGAATATTTTACAACATTCAGACGTAACACTATGGCCCCTAACACTGGTCCCCCTTTTGCTACCGAGACAACCCAGATACATCGGGGCGTGGACTCCACGAGACTCCTGAAGCTGTGCTGCGGTGTCTGGCACAAAGATTGGACGGATCCCACAGACACTTGACTGGATTGAAATCTCGGAAATTTGGAGGCCAAATCAACACCTGAAGCTCGCTGTTGTGCTCATTCAGAGGCCAAAGCCAACATGAAATACTGTTTCCATGAAAGGGTGTCCCTGGTCTGCAGTAGTGATTGGGTAGGTGGTAACAAAGTAACATCCACGTGGATGGCAGGACCCGAGGTTCACTTACCTGCCCATCCACGTGATATAAAGTAGATATAAAATAAACTGTCATTCATCATACCATGCCACCTTCTTCCATTGCTCCATGGTGTGGCTCTGATGCTCGTGTGTACATTTCTGGTGCATTTGCCCCCCGTGAAGCTGTCGCTGGTTCACCACTGTTACTTCCTTGGACCGTTTTTGATAAATAATCGAGACAGCTGCAGTTTTGGAGATGCTCTGACCCATTCTTCTAGCCATCAAAATGTGTCAGACTTGCTACATTTTTCCTGCTTCTAACATTTCAAATTTGAGGACAAAATGTTCACTTGCTTCCTAATATATCCCACACAGCAACAGGTGCCACGATGAGGACATGATCGGTGTTTTTCACTTCACCCATCAGTGGACGTGTCAGTGCCTGATCTGTCCCTGTACGGATCGGTGCGTGTCAAGTCTGCCAGTAACAGTCACTGACTGTCATTACAGGGTTCTATACATGGCTTCAGCGAGCGGCGTATATGTGGGTCAGATATTAATCTCAGAAATTCCTAGAAACCGATGTTTCCCACTGTGACCGTGCGGCATCGATTGCTCTTATGAAGGTCTGTAAAAGCAGACACCAAAGCTTCAGAGAAACACGGGTGTTACATGAAAATGTCAGGTCACCTCATTGATATGACCCACATGCCAACAGCTCTCGGGTCAATTAAGCACGGGTCAGGCCTGTATTAGCCCATTCCTCCCAGTCCCACATGCCCTGTGGCTATGCAGACAGCTAGCTCACTAGCACAGTGAGCGCGCGCACACTCGAAATGTTACCAAGACCAGCGTTCATAGAATAATTGGCAGAAGATGCAGATGTGCTGCAATCCGAGGCCAGAGAAAAGAATGCGATGTGTTCCGAATGGCAAGTGGAGGTGAGTCATACTGACACTGCTGGCCCTAATGATATTTCTTCTTGGCAATGCTACACAACCGGGGAAGGGAGACGGAATGTCAGCGTGCAAACTAATGTCTGGATGGCATTTGCTGTTAGCTGTCATGTGTCGACTTGAGTTATGTGGTTTAGCATCTACAGTTGCAGCCCAGACACCAATTTCATGATGTTAATCAGTGCCGGGCCGTGTCTACCCGCGCTTTCCTAAATCCGCCCCCGCGTCCTCATACATAGAAACATGTCACGAGAGTCCACAAAGCACATACTCGCAAGCGAGCTTGCATGTCAGCCATGAAGTCGTAGGCATGCAGTTCTAAATAACTAAAAGACGTGCCCTTTGGGTGGTGAGATAGCTCATTACCTATGAGCGACCTTCCATCTGCACTCATGGCTGCTCTGGGAGCCATTATGATTATGATGGAAATCTCACAAGCCATTACTGGGAGACAGCGCAGGGCTCACTGCAGACACACTAATGGACTCATTTGTAATTGGGAGAGAGGGAAATGACTGTGAGCTAGCAGTGGCTTTGTTTGATGGAGTATGGGGGAGCGCGTTCTAGATGTGACAAATGAAATGGGTTAGTTGTATGTGAACTAAACGCGTGTTTCCTGGATCGTTGCATATACGTGCACGCACGCATCTAAACATCGGCGTCCTCCGTTCCGTGCGCCCAGCAGTGACTGGACTTCCAGGAGTCAGCTCGTATGATCCTTTGATGAAGGGGGAGCAGAGTTTCTAAGATGAGTCTGCGGGATGTGCAGGAACAGTTATTAAAGATTACCTTTCTTACAGATGATGATGATGGTGTTGAAACTGGTTGGTTGGGCATCGGTGGGGAATGTGTGTCTTCTTAGAGCTCAGATGTAATGGTAAGACTCACACGTTTGTTTATGACCAAGGGACAGGAGCACAGGACTGTCTGCATGGATAAGATTAATGTGCTTGTCTTTGTGTTTTCCTGGTAATTACTCTGTGAGGAAACATGAATTTTACAACAGCGTTTTACAGAGACGCTGCATTGTGTTCTTCACCCCATAACTCACAACTTTTTCACATTTGACTCCAGCAACATCTGGAAACATCTGCTGATTATTTTCTATTCTCTTTATTTTTTTTAATTACTTGAAACTCCTCTTTTTGTTCGTCTTTTATTTTCTCCCCTTGCATTGTCCGCACTACGTTGCTCTGCAGATTAGTCGTGATTTGCTTGTTATCCCCCCAAATCCCAGGGGATTAGAATAACCATGAGTGCCATTGTGGCAAAACACAAGCTCTGCATGTTTTTAGGACAATAAACGTTTTAAAAATTTGAGGAAATGAAAAAAGTTCTGGGTGAGTAGCATGGAGTAATGACAAGATATCATTTAAGCTTAATATTTTCAGAAAAAGCCACCAAATCCATAACATGTTAGTCTTAATTTCGTTCCAAATACAGAGAATGGCTATAATTTTATAAACCAAGAAGTTTCTAATAAGTATAATATTGAACCTGTAGCATTAACCCTCCGGTTGTGTGCACCCCAGTACGTTAGTGTTCATGGTCACAGTTGACGGTCAGTTTTAACAGCTCTTAAATTAACATAAGTGAAAAAAAATTTACCACCAAATTCAGTTCAGGGG
This sequence comes from Hemichromis elongatus, assembly GCA_015108515.1. Taxonomy (NCBI): domain Eukaryota; kingdom Metazoa; phylum Chordata; class Actinopteri; order Cichliformes; family Cichlidae; genus Hemichromis; species Hemichromis elongatus. The sequence goes on from VUQR01036757.1 coordinate 60,437, forward strand.
GTCAGAGGTCAAAGGGGTGGGAGGTGGACTTCCATTCATTTCCTATGGCAGTCACTTTTGACCAGCTGGTGATCCAATATATCAAACTGATTGCTGATTCAGCACGTTTCCATGGAAGCCATGATTTACTTAGCAGTGACATCATATTATTGCTTAGAAATGTTGTACTCAATGTTGAAAACTGCAGTATGAAAAGTGAAGTGAGCTTCTGCAGAATGCATTAGGTTCTGCATGGCACTGTTCTCTGGGGTGTTAGTCCATGTCCTATATATTAAACCAATAGGACATTTAACTAGGTGTTTATACAAGGAAGCCCCCTCAGCAGGAGCCTGACGGCTACAAATCAGGGAGAGATGGGAAGGAGGTTATGTGGGGGGAGGGGAGCTAATAAGATTGCCCCGACCTGCGTGATTTATAGATTCATTTGTGTGCTTGTTTAGAAACCTGATCTGCATTATTCATGTTGAGAGAGGAGCAGTACTGAGGACATTAGCTGGTTAACCTCTGCTTAGGTTAGGCCACATTATTTTAATAGCCATTGCGAGGGCAGGCCTCTCAACCCCGCTCTGAGAGCGAGCGAGGGGGAAGAGGAAGGAGGTCCAGGGAGGAAAAGGGAAAGCACAGCTCATTTATTCCAACCGATGCAGCTACACAGGGAACAGGTGGGACCGTGGCATTATTATTCAATTACATCTGTTAGCGGTAAACAATGCACAGTGCTTTAATGCTCACAAGAGAAGGATAATTGGTAACCGAATGCCTAGTGACTTTTGACTGCCACACATTTCGTGTTTTATACACTGCACGCCACCTCGCATGCATATCAAGTCACCACATCCTATGCACGTGTAATTATTTTCATCTCTGTAATAATTGTGCCATGTGGCCATAAAACATACTGCACCAGCTCTGGCACAAGGCCGCATTTGTCATCGTCTGTTATTAATGACACGTGTGTGTGTGTGCATGTTTAAAACACACACCACGCTTGTAAGAATACGAGTTTCCTACAAGGCTTGTGACTGGATGTAAGGACAGTTTAAATGGACCGCTAACACGACCCCACTCCACTCCGGATCCCTACAGAGTTTTATCGGAGTCGAAACTTTTCGAGGTGTCGTGTTTACAGAAACGCTACCAAAACCAGGACGTCATTGGCTGAAAAAAAAAACAACAAAATCAAATTAAACTTTAACATCAGAGGATCACTTTAATTTGAATTTGCTCTGTTTTTGGACTTTCTTGCTCCTTCTTTAATATTTATTTCAAAGACATTTAAGTAATATTTTGAAGTTTGTAACGTGATCATGGCAAAAATCTGTTGATTTAGTGGTACTCTGTTTTTGTTTGTTTTTTTATGTTTATACCAACTTTGCAGTAATACTGATTGTTAAGGTAGCTACACCACCAATGAGAAGGCTTCCAAAGACTTGCAACAGCTTTATAACAGATTAAGCTGCATACAGGGTCACAAATGCCAGTTGAAATCAGGGGTGCGGGTTACTAAAAATTTGGGATCTACTGTAAATAACAACATACCTTAAAATTGTTCATGAATGGCTTCATTCTTTTATATATCATCACAGCAATTCAGATTAATTTCCCATCTTAATTCAATTCCAAACTCATGTGCTCTTCCATCACACACTGGTGCGTTCCGAAGCCCTGGGAGTGGTACTGCATGTATGATGATCTCTTAACTGTAACAAAAGCCACCTCAGTTTAAGTGAGGACAAGATGTAATAAATTTCCTCCCACCTTCCCGGTGTGGATGATCCACCCCTTTCTGCGCTCCCCCCCTCTCCCCCATCTCTGGGGAGAATAGCATCATGCATAAAGAAAGACGCGGAGAGCGGCAGCAGCATATGTCTGCGGCGGAGGATGCGGCGCTGACAGGCCGAGCTTATCGTCTCTGCAGCTCTTCACTACAAGCGTGATTACCGCTGACAGCTCCGACTGCTGATAAAAGCGGGAACATTAAAGAAAACAGAAGAGCCGCGCAGTCAACGCACCAGTGTTTCTTCTCATCAGGCCCCCCCACCCCCACCCCCACCCCGCACCCCCACCATCCCAACCACCAGCACCACCTCCACGAGCGGCTCCTTCTATTCCTCTTCCTCCCGGTACCCAACGCCAGGGTGTCAGAGCTGTCGAGTGCGGGAAGTGACATCACAAGAATTTGCCAGCAGTCTCGAGGCTCATCATGTCAGCGGCAGCCTGTCTTGTGTCAGGCTTCCCCCAGGCAAGCTGTGATCCAGCCCTCGTCTCGGCACATCAAGACTCCTCGCTGAGGAGGGGAGGGAAGAAGGGAGAGAAAAAATTAACAGAATGTTTTTCCATCTTGTTAACTGACAGCATCGTTTGTTCGAGCGCTGTCTCAGCACGCGCAGTGTGTAGAAGGCTTTCAGATTGGCAGAGGGAAGAATTGGCAAGTGAAAGCATGGTGAATTATTGAGTTTGGATGAGGTGTCAGAGCTACCGCATTGCTTTGCGTGGGTTTTCCAGAAAGCATCTGAGGTGTGATAGGAGAACAAGCGTGGAGGAGTGCTTGATTAACAAGCTGTGAAGAACGTGGGGCGTCGTTTTCTTGGGCTGGTCAGAGTATTTGTGTTTGTATGCCTGTATATGTGTGCATACTGTATATATAATTACTTTGAACATCCAAAAGAAAATGGTACAAAAGCTGTCCCTGGTTTCTTCCAGGACTACTTTGTGCTGTGCCAGAGTGAGACGGAGCTTCACGAGTCGTGGAAAATCTGCTCTATCTCCTGGGTAAATCTCCATCTCGCAGATCTGGCCCTCTGTCAGCTCATTTGGACAGAGACAGGACTGCCTCGGCAAAGAATGCTTTTGATTCTCTTTTCATTTATTTGAACTGATCTGCTGTGATTAAGAGCTCCGTGTCTCATTATTCTCTTTTGGAGAGGAACGGGGCACTGCCTTTTGCCAAAATATTTGAATGATTAGGGCCCAGGCACGAGCTATGCCAAAGCGACGGGAAGCATTCACTCTGCTTATTAGATTCACTTAAATGCTGTTGTAAATCATCGCTGCCAGTGCACGCTGCCAGGCCCGGGCTTTACTTCGAGAAGCTTCCACTGCCAGTGCATGTGCACAGTGCAGAGCCACTAGAGGCAGCTGAGGCTGCTGGTCTGCGCTGCTGTTTGTTTTAGCTCGGCCTATTAATGCTGCAAAACGGTTGTTTGACCGGTTTTGGATTCGTTTCCCAGATGAAAATCAAATTAATCCAGCAGCTGCAGGACAGGTCGAGTTTGAAGAAGCTGAAGGAAAAGAAAGCGGCTGGAAACGGTTTCTGTGTCTGAGATGAGGAATGAGGATTTCAGCTTTAAGGTGCAGGAACTTTCATTAATGCCGCGACGCCATTGTTTAGCCAATTCAGGTCTCATTTTACCAGCTCTTCAGTGTGAATGTCGCAGATCGTTGCCACGCTTGATTACGGCCCTGAGACTGAGCCAGTGTGATTAGTACTAGAGTTAAACCTGAGTGTTCCTCTATTGTTCTGTCAATTTCAAGATTGCAGAGTGAGAGGAAAAGAGGGGAAAAAATGGCAGCTTGCTGAGCACTCAAGGAAAAATACTGGCTTTGGACTTTGAAACTACCACTGGAAGCTCAATCATGCCTTCCATTTTGGCACATTGTCAAGAAGCAAATGCAACAAATCAGAACATATTGTTCCTCAGGGGGCATAATAAGAGCCTTTGAACCGCGAGCTTCTCCGCTCTGCTTTTGCCCTCTTAGTGACAAACTGACTCCATCAGCTTGTTATTCATATTACCCCAGTCAGTCTCTGCCATCTGCGCTGATACGGCCTCCGTGTTTGTCATGTGGTCACTTCCTTCACAAAATAACATGTCATCAGTCTGTCTGCAGACGTAAAGGTCAGTGTGCTGGGATGGGAGAAACATGAGTGGGATTTCCTCCATCCTAAACGGCCTATAAACACTCACCACCTGCTTTGACTCCAGTGCAGCTTGGTTTTCAATAAATGCCACGGTACAAAAGAGGACAGATGAGGATCATGAGGTGTGACTGGGATGGGGGGGCGGGGTGGGGGTAGAGGAAAAGGAGAGAAAGGAGCAGGCAATTTAACAGTGGCTGTGACTCGGGAGGAGAGGGGAGCGATGTATGGCGCCCAGCCAGCAGAGCAGTGGAAAACAGTGGTCCAGACTAATGATCCACAGCGTGATCGTTATGGCCCCCACAGAAAGGATGGGCACAAGGCATGGTTCCCTGGAAATCAATTCCCAGAAGGCACATGAGTACTAGTTGTAAATCACAGTGGTATGGAAGGCACCGGCAACGAAAGTAGAAGAAGGCTGTGGAAGAGGAGAAGGGGCATAAGGGGGGAACCTTCTCTGGGGGGGCGGGTAGAGCTCCTTCCATCATACACCCTACAGCAAAATTACTCCTGTCCCCACCCCTGCCCCTCCTTCCTGGAAAAGCAAAACCAATGATGTGGCTGTTCCAGCCTCTTGCCCCTCAGCCACCCCTCCACTTGATGGCTTCACTGCAGGTTGAGGGCAAGGTTTAGAAAAATCTTCTCAAATTGATTTATATCGCACAGAAGACCCCCATCAATCCTAATGTGAAAGTAATGAAATGGTTGGGTGTTGAGGGGAGGAGTACAGCATTTCTCTGTGTATGTATCTTGAAACATGACGAGAAAGAAGGCAGCGATAAAGGCGAAACCAAAGATGACACCGAGCACAGCTCTCGAGATAAAACAGCCTAAATGGGAATCCCTTAATGGGAGATTCCAGTTACAGCATCAGCATCGTGGTTTTCAATCTAGAAAACAGATCACCAGAAGGACGTAGGACTCTCAGGTGGTTACTAGGGTACTGTGAACAGCCATTATGCTAGAGAGAGAGGTTACTGGAAAAGCTTTGCACTAGTTTCTGGCACACGCTGTTTTCTTGTGCAATGAAATAAATGAAATTTCAGTTTAATCTCGAGTTCAGGTCTTTTATATAAATGTTTTTGTATAGCTCATAATACATGCTCCATCTCACTTTGGTTTCGTAATGCTTGTATTCTTGAATCTCATTGTTAACCTTGGTAAGAAAGAAAAGACTACCCATATAGTGATTCATTTACACAGGCAGGTAACCGGTGGGGCTATTTGCAGGAATGAAAGCATTAAGCATCAAGTCTAAAATGCATGATATCTGGAAAGAAAGACGGCAGATTTCATCAGTAAGTATTATATCATGGAGAAACATCAAAGCCGGCTGGGAAAGGCTGGAGATTGCTCTCCTAACAATGATGACAGTTCCAGATAACTGGCTGCTCTCACCTGAAAGAGAGGCCTTCAGCAGATTACCACATAGGCCATAACTGATAAACTTGCCATATATTTGACATAGAAACCTGCACCTTCTTGCTTGGAGACACAGAAAAAGCTAATGTGGACTTTTTTTTTTATTATTAAGAAAATGTTTGGATGTTTTGGGATTCTGTCCTTCAAATCTTTGTGACTGTGAACATAGCCGATGTGCTTCCACGGCCCTCGAGAGTTTCAGAAACGTTGGTTGTTAAATAAAGGCCATAACCCATATATATGGGAATTATTTAGGGAAGAAAAATAGTGCACCTTAGACTTAACATTAATCAGCCTACATATGAATGTTTCTTCTCCTCTTGCTTATGAACTATGGTTCCTGCAGCTTTTCATTCTGTACTGGAGCTGCATAAGTTTCAGCAATAACAAATGATGCTATCCCACATTTCTTTTTTTCTTTTTTTGTCTCCCACCGTTGTTCTCGTCACTTCATTATGCAGGCAGTCTGACGCTATTTGACAGAATGTGCTATCTGCAGCCCCCAGCTGCAGTCACCCTCTCGCTATCATTGCATCGCTGGCAGCTTAACCCCACTGCTGCCTGCCACAGTAAAGCACAGAGGGAATGATGATACTGCTGTCTAAATAGAGACTGAGAGGAAAGAAATGCTGAGCCCAGAGCTCCTCTGTGGATGCTTCTACTTTCCTATCACAATTATGCTTTTAGCAAAGGTGTCTTAGGTCCATTTTATTACATGTAAAAAGGTCAGATTTCATTTAAGGTTTTGGTTTTGACTTTAAGCAGCATGAAACAGTGTGCAATCCTAAAATCCTGATTCTGGCATCGATATGAAAACTGTTAGACGTGCATCCTTTAGCCACGTTGTATAAAATGTACACTTGGATGCAAAACTACAGTGTCCTCCAGTACACACTCGAATCTGTGGGGTTGGCTTCATGTAGCATAAACACATGCAAGCAGGATTCAGCATTCAGATCAGTCTCCAGAGAGCTGTGAATACGCTTAATGAAGAAACAAACAAACAGCTTTAAGGGCGAGCCTCAGAAAGCTGCACGTTTGGAAAGCATAGCATATCTAATTTGTAGGTTAATGTCTGCGCCGGCTTATTTATCTAGGTTATCCTCTGCACCAGATAATTAGATGTGCCCGTGCAGCACTGGGGACAGCAGAGGCATGACTTGTGTCTGGCATCTGTAGCTTTTATTGTTTCTGTCCTTGGCTGTCACGGGAGCATATTGTGGAGTTGCTGTCAATTTTTAAAATTAGACCTGAATTGGATGGAGATTGCCTTGGTTGGCTTCCATTATTATTTCATTTGCTTACATTGCGTGTGAATGCAGTACTTGAAAAGATGAGGATCGAATAAAGAATGTGATACTGTGCTGCAAATCCTAATCAAATAGCCACTTAGACAGTAAAGTATGTTTGCTTATCGTGCGCATATGGCTAGCACTAATGATGCATGATGTTGAATCGTAAGTGTTGTCGCTGAGCGGTGCATTGTGGGTAGCGGCGTAATGAGTTTGGTCTGAGATTTAGCAGGGACGGGCCCTGGTTCCCTGGACTTGGCTCTGGTCTGTCTCTGTGTGTTAACTGTCAGGTGCTGAGAGCCAGGCTGTCGTTGAAGCTTCTGTTTTTTTCTTCTTCCTCTTCTTCCCCCCCTACGCTGTCTGCTTTTGATTTCTTTTCCCAGAGGTGTTTAAAAAAGCAGCTCGATTGTTAGTGACAATCAGCCGCTCTGGCCCTTTTGAACAGAAGGTTTGATTTAATCGTGAGGCTGTCATTTATTATTCTGGAGCGGCAGCCGCCCCTGTGAGGCCTGGGCCTGATCAAGCGCCTCGGAGCTGTCCCCAAGATCTCACTCTCTTCCCTTTTCCCCCCTGTTATGTCTAAATCCTCAATACAAATCGCAGTGTTTCGGCTCTCCCAGTGGGGCCTATTACTGCCTGTGGGGCATTAAAGATCATTAATAGTGCTGTCAGAGAAAGAGAGGGAGAAAGGGAGCAGAGAGGAGGGAGAGCGGGGAGCAGCAGCGAGTTGCTTAGCTGCTCATAAATGGGAAATTAATACATCTGCTTCATTAATGCTGCCTCGTGTTTGATGTTTGTTAGCTGGCAACTTTAATGATGTAGGTTTGAGCCGACGGGGCGCTTGACTAAATTTGATTCCTCCAATTAAGTAGTCAGGCTTCTTTTCTTTTGGGAAAATGGTTAGAAAGGGAAAACTGCTGCCTAATTATGGACTCCAAACCTTCAGTTATGCGGCTCCTGCTCTTTCTTTTTATCACTCCTTCTGTTTTTTTTTCCCCATCCAGTTCTCTCACTCTTCATCCGTCAGCCACTGACTGCAGCGACACGTTCATCAGCAACGGCCACGCTGGGGTCGCTTACTCTTCTCTAATCAAGAGCTCTTTTTTAAATCAGTGCGTGCAATTTTCTTAATCATTAACACTACCAAACAGTGTATGTTAATTGATATATAGTGCAAGGTGATGATAGTTGGCGTTTCGGCGCAAGTGATAAAATTACTGCTATCAAGGTTGCAGACGAGAACAACAGCATCGTAATGGCAGCCTTGGAAAACGAACATGCAGGAGACATAAAAGCCTCTGAAAGCTTTTTCTTATGCATGAATTCCACCCCACCGTACACTTTAAAGCAAAAAAATACGAGCGAGTGCAGAAAACCACATTCACCCTGCTGACTGAGGCCCAGGATGAGATTGTCCTTTCATGTAGTTGTACTTGGAGGGAGGTTCGGAGAAACAAAGCAGCCTCATCATTAAAAAAAATAACAGGTAATGTCTCTGCGTTGTTGATAATGTACTGTATGTGGAGGAGGCCCAAAGCATGAGATTATATGAACAACACACAATTTGGATGATGAGGAAATGAAGTATCCATTTATCTGGGATGACAGACGCTGACTAAGCAGTACTCATGGTCACAGTTTATCAGATTGCTGTATTTATACTTTAAACTGTTTTTTTAACAGTTCCATTGATTTTATACGTGGTCATTACTGTAAAACAGAGCGATGGAATAACTGGTTGATTTTCACTTCTGCCACTACGCATAGAAGGAGCCGTATACGTACTTCATGACTGTGTTCATCCGCACGGCTTACACAGAAATAGAACGTTTAATAGTCCTCAAAAAGTCGACTTGGAGAGAAGCTCATTACTCGTGTGCTGGAGTCTCAGATTCAAGTTGCAAAGAGTCAAACGATGTAGAGTTCTGTAGACGGTCTTTTAACTGCCTTTGGACTCACGTTAGCCCTAAAGATGAGTCCAGTAATCAGAACCTTGACTATATGAGAGAACGTCTGCTTCACATCTTTGAGCTTTGAGTATAGCCTATTATACTGTATATGCTCTAGAGATCTGTAAGTGAATAGAAAGTAGTTACAACCAATAAATATATTGTTAAAGTTTCTTTCACACTCTTCACACACACACACACACATACATATATATATATAATTTGTAAGTATTTGAGGGTTATCCAATCAATCCCTGGTACTCTGGGTTCATGCAGATTGAATGGTACATGGACTGGTTCTTATGTCTGTTTGGAGAGTTGTCCCATTCACGGCAGCACCTTCATGGATTAAAAAGATTACCGCCAACCAAACGAACAGGTTTTTAGTCCAGAGTGTGTTCTGTAGAAACATGTTAGCAAGCAGAAGAACCCATGAGAGAACTGAAGATGTTAACTCCAGGTGTTAACCAGCCACTCATTACTTTTGATCCCTTCACATGCATCAGGTATCCCCTGCTTGTGCTTACAAATGCAAAACTAGTGACTAAGAATTCAAGCAGCGCTGTACTGCATTGTAAATATTTCATGTACTGCAACAACTGCATAACTGCACAACTGTGTAGTATTATAAGTTTATTTTCCTGGTTTGCTTCTGAAAGAATAACTAATGTAAACTGATGTTGAACTGGGAATGTTTTTGTGAACCACAGCGAGCACAGCTACCGCACACTTAACCTCTTAAGCCCCAACGCCCCCTGATACGGGGGCAAAAGGCAGGAGATCGGTTAGGCTCGGGGCTTAGGAGGTTAATGTTTTATCATAGCCTTTATTAAACTTTAGACATCCACGAGTCCATCGAGAACTGCTTGGTCATTGACTTCATGGACTGTTTTAAATATTTTAACTTTTACTTGATAATTTCCTGTTTATTAAATCGTACTTTTCTTTGTGCTTTTTTCTTTTTTTGTGAGGCATAGGAGGAAACGGTGCAAAAACATTGAAGCTATTTCGTGCAGATGCATAACCAACATCTATTATCAGTATAAATGAACCACCAACTTTGCTGTTTAAAAGGGAACAAAGTGGAAAGTGTGCTCGCAGGCATGCTGGGGGAAGACGTAAGGAGCAAAGAGGGAAATGGGAGCTGCACACAAACAAGCCATTATTAAACACATTTCTTCTTTAAGCTGCTTTCTAAAGAGCATCAAGCCTAGAGCGCTTTACTTGCCAAAAACAAGCTCTTTTTGTGCTTTGAAATCAGGAGGTAAGATCAGCGCAGGATAAAAAGCTCAGCACACAGGAAAGCAGAAGGATGCTTTATTTGTTTACCATGCGGCAGGCCGAGGGCGATAGTCGGGCTTCTCTTCATCCACAGGAGAGCTCCTGCTTGGCGGCTGCACCAATGCAGCACACTGCCTCCCACCAGCATCGCATACAGCGCCATCTGCTAGGACCTGTTGGCTTGTTTGTTTTCCAGAGCAAACAGCAAATCACTTCTTTCCTGTTCCTGCTTTTTACCATATGCCACTGCCTGTGTATCAGAGCGAGGCATGTATATTAATGAAGTTAATCAAAGACGAGCACACAGCCACATCTGCCAGGGGAATTTTCGAATGATTGCACCCGCCAGTTGATTCATCACGTCACTACCCTCGCCTGCCACCGTGGCCACCTTTCAGTGTGGCTGGGACATTTGTAAATGCCAATTACATCATCTGCATAAAAGGTTCGGAGTGAAGCAGAAATGATGTTGTTTTTTAAAAAATATAAAAATCCTCACAACTTTAATCGATCTAAGAATTCTGCCCCTTAATGTCTCCTCAGTCACTACTGTTTGCCTTACACATGAAAACGTACTCACTGACATAACAGCAGTCACCGTTACAGATGCTAAGACTAACATGTGAAGAGAAACTAGGATTGCAGTGTCATCCCAGTGAGTAGCTACACTAAACAGTGGGAACCACACAGCAAACAATGCATCCCTGTACAGATGGCAAATTATCCTGCTGACTAGCTGAAACCCTCAGAGCCTGTCAGGTACACATGGCAGGCTGATGCTCTAAGAGCACTGACCTACGCCTCATGTGTAATGATGGAATTACAAGACTGGTATTTACTGGCATGCAACCAATAACCACCAAGTTTTAGTGGGTGTATTTGTTCATACTGCTTGTTTAATTAGATATTTAGTATTTGATTAATGCCGATAAGATGTAGCATCACAGCAGTGCATGTTCAAACGTGTTGTGAGGCCTGTGTCTGTGGAGTTTGTTCCCCTGTGCCTGCGCTGGGGGGCAAACTCTCCGGGTACTTCGTTACCCTCCCACAGTTAAATTAACTGGTGATTGTAAATTAGTCATATACGTGAACAGAAATCATCGTCTGTCCCTATTTAGAGTGGCACACTGTCCAGTGTCTGTCTACTCTTGCCCAGTGAAAGCTGGGGTTCATCTTTCCACCCGGCTCCTTCACACACGTGTTCTGTCTCGCTTCCTTTTATTTCCATTCCTCTTATCTCCAGTACATAGCTCCACCTAACTGAGCTCTCATCCACCTGCTGCCTGCACTCACTACAGCTCACAGCGTCATCTTCAACCATGGTCCACAGACACATGCCTGACCTTATCTGTCAGTCTGTGACCGCTGCAAACAAGTAGGGGCTCAGAGCAGATCCCTGAAGGAATCACCGCAACCTTGAACCCATCTGTCGCTCTGCACGCCTCACCACTGTCTCACTTTCCTCATGCATGTCCAGAACAGCCTTACATACTTCTCTGCCACTTCTGATTTGCTCATTCAGTACCGTAGTTCGTCTCTTGGCACCCTATCGTATACTTCTCTAGATCCACAAAGACACAGTGAAGCTCCTTCTGGCCTCCTCTATGCTTCTCCATCAACACTCTCGAAGCAAACAGCGTCTTTCTCATCACAAAGCCAGACTGATCGTCACGTCTTCACGGTACGGCTTAACATCTGAACCCCTCTGTACAAACTGTAGCTCTGCACTCTTGTTCTTGAGGCTGTGGTCTTGATGGTGGATAATAACCAGAGAACTAACTGTGATCCCACAACTTTGTGTCTTCTCGTTTATTAATAGCGAACTTTTTTAAATAAAAAAATATTCACATGTCTGCCTGTGCATCACATCTGCAGTTGGCCGTGGTCACTCAGCTTCAGTGATGAGCACTGACTGAATTTTCACATGGGTCGTTCTCTTCATCACCATCATCTGTACTCAACACATTGTCCCATTATAATCATGCTCTGCTTGTTTGTGTTGGGGCTCAGCATCACGGATATTGTACTGATCTCTACTAGGGGGCCTGTGTCGCCCTTCACAGTGTTCAGATGCTTTTAAACATAATGAAATCTTCAGAGTCGGGACACCGCCTCTCTTAAGACACATTGACGTCGACACAAACAACTTTCTCTGGCTCTTGTTTCCACTGTTGATGTGTTTTGCTGAGCAGTTACCTGACAGATAACATGGCGTTGTTGCAGGTAATTGTTTGACTTTCAAGGAATTCAGTGCAAATGAATTCCTACTATTTCATTTATTTTACTTAGCACAAATCACCGGGCATCTGATCCACCTGTACATGCAACCTGCTAACGAAGCTTGCTAATGCTGGTCAGTAAACTCGACTTTCCACCCACTCACCACGGCACCAAAACAAAATAAGGCAGCAGAAAGTAAAATCAAGGATTCATAACAAGCGTTCATAAATCAGAAGGTGATTAAACCCTTTTTTCTGCATCGACCTACAGCATTTGAAGCATTACTCAAATCCCTTATCCGAATATTAGTTCCTGCTATTTTCTCCGTGTTTCGTCCACAACGTGGTTTCTGCTCTCACCACACAGCTAATCTCCTAAATCTCTTTAACAGTTTTTCCCCATTTGCACATTTTTCATTTGTGCCACCAACGGTACGCACGCCGCCCTGCCACATAAGAATTCATATGAGACAGAAACAAAGGGCCTCAGAGAGGAAATGCCACTCTCAAACCACAATGGATACCGAAGCTGTTCTTTTCATATTACAAAAATTATTAACGTTGGTTTTCATGAAAGGAAGCTTGTTCCTTAAATTACTAATTGAAAGCGACGGCAGAAAAGATAACTGCTACTTTCAAGCTAGTAGCTTCTATTCTCTCTCACTTCAGAAAATACTGGGTGTCAGTATTACTATACGACTGCTCTGCATGTGTTGATTTGCTCCCACTTAGTGCATAATTACACTTGCGGGTTTGCTGAGAGGAACTTAATTTGATTGTTCTGCCTGTCACTCAGAATGAAAAAAGACAAATATGAAATGACATGTTTGAGGTTGCTTGATTATTGGCTTTGGATGGACATAATTGTGGACATATTTTGTTAAACTCGTTTTTTGCAGCTTTGCGCCTGAACTTTGCCAGCTTTTCAGCAGGAGTGTTACTGTAATCCATCTTTAATATAGCTCTGTGCGAGTGGTTTCCTTTGTTTTGGATTGTGTTTTGTTTTCATGCGGCATCTGCTTCTTCGTTTTTTTTTTTTTCTCCTCCTCTGATCTGACAAGGCTTTCCTGTCCTGTCTGCTCCAATAAAGTCTGCTCAAACACAAACATAGATTCCAAGGACTTACGGGCCAGTGCTGGACCCATGTGTCTGTGCCTCGGGCTGTGTCATGCATGATTGCCTACATGATGCCTACAGGAGTGATAGAAAAGAGGGGGCATCAAAACACCGTGTACCAACCTATCAAGACTTAACCCCACACTGAGGTAGATCCGAGGCTTGAAAGGATGAACATTCTGTCTGTCTCAAGGTCTCCTCCTGGGTTCTTGTTGATGAGTCAGTCGAAGGGTTGGCAGGTTTTCAGGAGCCAATTTTACCGCCCCTCAAGCCCTCCAAAACCACCAAACTGATCTCCTCCTACCGCTTAGGTTGGCTCTGGGCAGCAGTCTAGCTGAAGGCAATGCCCTGATCAAGCACAGTAGTGGGCTAACATCCTCCGCTCAGGAAAAGATGTACTGTGGGCTGCAGTCTGGGAGCCACTGACCTTTTGTTAACTTGACTGATGGGTTTATACTTAGTCAACATGATACGCTCACTAACAACTCCATTGAATGATTTTCCTGGCTTTGAGTTACTTCCACTTACTGTTTGACAGCTGTAGGTGTGCAGATAACCGGTTACTCAGGAGTTTTGTCTCAGTAGGTTAAACTGGGGATTTCAACTTGCAGCATGATCAGTTGTGCTAACATTCACAGACTCTGTAGTTTCTGTCTCTCAGAAATGGAAGAGCCGAATACTGCTTCTAATTTTAAGGACAAGCTGATTCATAGCTTTAGAGTGATATAGACGGCATGAGTGTAGACTTGATTAAATAAAATTCCTTTGCAGTCAGACCAATACGAGCCGGTCCGCTTTATAGAAAGCCCCGAGGCTGTCAGAGGGAGATGGATAGCATCAAGCCTACACCCTTGACCTCGTGCTATCGGTCCCGTGCTGACCTCCGCCTCCGTGGTCAGCATCTCAGCCTGCTGCTGTTCAACACCGCCGCAGGCCAAGGCCACATGGTAAATCAGCCAGCACGGGGAAACCTAAGGCCAAAGGTCGAGATGAGCCAGTCCAGTCCGGACTTTAACTAGGCCATTTCAAGACCTCTGTTTTCTTTGTTTTACAAACCATTCAGACGTCCACTTGTGTTTCCGCTCATTATTTTGCACTTGAACCAAATTGCATTTGACCCCCGCGCCACAAACTGGTGGCTGGATTTTCTGGTCCTGAAGCATCACACTGCCTCCATCATGTTTGACTCTTGGTAAATGGCCTGTATTTATATAGCGCTTTACTTAGTCCCTAAGGACCCCAAAGTGCTTTACATTACAGTCATCCACACATTCGTGATGGTAAGCTACATTGTAGCCACAGCTGCCCTGGGGCGCACTGACAGAGGCGAGGCTGCCGGACACTGGCGCCACCGGTCCCTCTGACCACCACCAGTAGGGTGAACGGGTGAAGTGTCTTGCCCAAAGACACAACGACCGAGACTGTCGGAGCCGGGGCTCAAACCGGCAACCTTCCGATTACAAGACGAGCTGCCAACTCTTTGAGCCACGATCGCCATATCACCCCTCTTGGTGTGATGTTCTGTTTATAAAATGATGTTAGTTTTACAACAGATATAAAGGGATGCAAATCTTCTTAGTCTTGGGGATCATCAAGATGTTTTTTGGAAGCTGAGTCTTTGTGGTCTTTTTGATCATCACTGATTTTTGCCTTGAATTCTCCCATGGACGCCATTTTTGCCCAGTTTCTCTCTTATTGAATCATGAGGGCTGACACATTTTAAATGATTTGAGCTGACGCACCAGATATCAGTCTGACTTTACACAGTCTTAGCTAAAATCAGGGTTGCATAGACATGTTGGGTCGGCACCAAATCAGATAGTAAAAAAGATGCCATCCACTAATGGCAATAGCCAGTGTTTCGTGTCTTGTGTCCCACCCTGTATTCCAGTTATGTAGCGCTGCTTTCAGGGGGCACCTGAGCTCCTCTGAAGCAGGTATATCATAAAGCTGTGGGGGTTCACTAACCTGTTAGCAGCAATCAATGTTCTAATCACAAATAATACAGTTTCAAAGTCTACAGTCTATTTATGGAACCAAAGAAAATGCTTTTTATTAATGAGCTGTCCATCTTGCAATATTGTGAAATGATAGCATAGCAGTTCTCACCGTGTACGGCTATGCTACATGTACATGTACCACTATGCAGTACAGTATTGTGTGAACAATCCCTGCTGAGTACATCTGGAAGAATCCAAAATCAAAAAGCCACATCAGCCGCATCATTCTGTGTACTGCATGCATTTCTGAACTCTCATTTTAGAAAAACTGTGCAGAAAAAGTAAAAATAAAAAAGCAAAAAAACCAAAAGTCACCTGTGAAGAAGGGTCCACGTTTGAGGGACCCTACCTCTGTTTGAGCACCATGACCATCACACTTTATTGTGTTTATGTAGAATGACATGATTTGAAACACATGGTCTGCCGCTGTGTGTGGAAATGAATGGAGCCTGTATTAAAAAAAAATAAACCTTGTCCCCTAATTTCAGTTGTTTTATCTGATTATACCTCACGTCCTGTTTTGTGACCCGTCTGTGTGCGATTCATTTTCCTGAAAGTGAAGATGCTGAAAGACTTTCATCACTTGTTCGTTATATATATTTTGTAATATACATTTCCTTGTCCCCCCCCTCCAAAAAAAACCCCAACAAATTGTTTCAGCCCAGAATTTCACACTTGGAGCATCGTCAACGACAATGAGTCTGCAGCCTTATTATTGTACATAAAAACTACAAGTTGCAGCATTTAGAGTTCTGGTAATGCTCAATGCTTTTAGTTTACAACCTGCTCAAGTCTTTTATAAGCATATTGTTTCTGGAAATTAACTCGAGGCTCTTTTAACACCATGGTAAAGGCTCATTAAACAACCCAGATGGTGCTTTCTAGTGTCATCCTAATAATAGCGCAGTCTTTTAGTTATGATCGCCCTAAAGGCCTCCGCGCCTCTTCCCACATCTTCCTTCTGTCACACACACTCGAGCTCACACCCTCGGCCCCTGCTTTGACGCGACGAGCGGAACAATAACCACGCGCCAGCTGATGCGTGATCCATGGGTTTGACCCGCTGACCCCAGGACACATTGTTGCAGCCTGTTTACATTGTACAAATTGACAAATGTTTTCATGAGGCCTTTTGTCTGGCTCCCAATGTCGTTCTGACATGCTCGCGTTTTCTCTCCCTCGCTCGCTTTCTCACTTCCTCTGTAGCTGGTTCATCCTTCCTACCTTGTTACACAAAAGATGGCGTGAAAGGACCCCCAGATGAAAATAAGGAATAAATGTAGGCAGGGGAAAGAGCACATTTATATTCTCGCCATGTTCTTAGACATTAGGGGGGCATCAAGGTGCAAATATGAGTCAGACAGCTCTCATAATGAAAGAATCGAGACGCGTTATGAAATAAGTGGAAGTGACCAATGAAGAGAGACGATGCACTAGCTGCTTTGAATTCCAATTACGCTAACTGCTAGAGAGTGAGGGGCCTTTGATGTCTGGTGAGTCGCCATGGGGCTCGGATATGAAGGTCAGCGTGGCCCGGGTCGGCAGGTCACAGAAAATAGACTCGAGTTTCTCAACTGCTTCAAAATGGAGATATGAAGCTGACGTGATGAATATCAGATAAATGCAGAGCTACGCCTTTTTTTTCCACGTAGCCCCAAGATATGTTCAGCATCTCCACAGAGGGGTGGCAGGGGTGAAAGGGAGCAGCGAGGACCACTACTGAAGAGAGTGGATTATCTCATGAAGGGAAATCAATTAGAACGTTACGGTGGACTGTGAACATTTATCCATTTAGCTTGACCACTATTGAATTTCCATGATGGGCTTTGACTGTTCAGAGGGAGAGATCAGAGTTAATGGCGATTGTTCTGCTCTCCTCCAAATGTATTATCTGCCTTATTCAATGGGGGACACTTCATCAAACCAGAGAGAACCCCGCGGCCTATTGATAGATGGGCTTTGTGTGGGGTTTGAAGAAGAAAGATGAGGCATGGGGCTTTAAGGCCGAGGGGAGAAATGGGAGGGAGTGCGGGGCTTGACGGGGGTGGGCGAGGGGGGGGGGGGGGGGTTCCCAGG